>JAQIYC010000526.1:0-13161 GCA_034699545.1 Porobelba spinosa
AACCCCAATTTAGCCATAAATTACATCATTTTAGAGAAAAAACCCCAAAATTACGTTAATTTTTCGGAAAAATCCCCCAAAAATACATTTTTTTCGGAAAAATTCCTAAAAAATTTGCCGGCCGCCTTCGGCGGGCGGCAAATTTTTAGGGGAGGTACCTCAGCCGCGGTCTTAGGGGAGAATAATATAGGTTTTTTCGAACTCAGGGGGGGATAATTGCCTGATCTCCTCTCTTGGCCATCCCTAATGTTAAAATCGCCATTGCGGCGGGGGTGATGATTGGCCTAGTAAGCTATAAATACGAACTCTACCGACAGTACTCTATCACTACTGTAGAGTAATTCTATTGATCACATGTATGAGTGACTGTCAGTTCGTTTGCTTTACTTTTTATTTAGACTTTCGTTAATTCAAAGTATTTTAAATTAAAATTTTAAATTGAGTTTTAGTCAAAATTATAATTAAATAATATTACGTAAACTTCAATACGAATATGACATCACTTTTCGATCACATAAAGCAATTACATTCGGATCAGTTGTTCACTAATTTGGTTCAATTGGTGAGTATTGCAGATATGACTAATTGATTGACTAATCGATGGGCTCTTCATTGCTCTTCAGTTAAACATATTATTACCGGAACTAGAGATGAGTTCCGAACTCTTTTCGGCGTCGAATCAATACAAAGTCCTCCTCTTCTACGGCGACGCTCTCTACCGAACCAAAGACTACCGAAGGGCTGAGGTTTGGATCAATTGATTAATCCAATTGAGTGTTGATTTGATTTAAATGTTTGTCCAATTGGTTCGAACAGCGCGTATATCATAGGGCGCTCTCACTCAAGAAGAATACCCCGAAAACCAAAAGGAAGAGTCAGAGCAATGGCTTAAACGACATGTCGTCTGAAATTGATGTCAAATATCAAATCCATTTGTGTTATCGAAAACTACAACAACTGTCGAACGCATCGATTGTTTTGGAGACCATTCCTGTCAAACACGTGAGGATTGGATTGGATTTGAGTTTAAGACAAATAATAATAATGTATTGGTTTGTTGGGACGGGTGTAGCGAAACGCGCGAATCAATATGGGTTTGGGAGAGATCTACAAATTGGATAAGAATCCAAGTGCTGTCAACTGTTTCAAAGAAGTGCTCAAAGAGTCGCCGTTCGCGTTGACAGCGATTCGAAACTTAATCCAATTGGATGTCAGAGCCGTTGATATTCTCAATATCGTGAGTCCAGCGATAGTAAACATCCCGACCATGGGTTGGCTCAACGCTTGGGTTCGAGCGCACAGTTATATGAACTCAATTCAGGTGCCGAATGCCATCTCTTTGTTGCGACAGCTCTACGAAAGTCCACAATTCAAAGACAACGTCGAGATTATGTGTTCCTTAGGGGAGGCCTACTATTACAGCGGAGACTACAAGAAAGCCATTCCTTTGTTCAAAAAGGGGTTCGCAATCGACCCAAACCTCTTGAGAGGACTCGACTTCTATGCCTCCGCTTTGGCTAAAGAAAACCAAATAAAAGAATTGGAGAATCTGTCGAATCAATTGGTCCAAAGATGTGATTCGTTCGAATCGGTGTCTGAGCCCTGGGTTGTGCTCTCATACTATTGCTTCCTCTCCAACAAAAAGGACTCAAAAGCACTCTTTTTTGCTCAAAAAGTAAGTCATTTCACAATAATTGCAAAGATTTCCAAACTTTTAACAATCGATTGATTGACTGAAGGCCTGTTCGCTCAGCAATAACTCGATTGAAGCGCTTCTTCTCAAAGGAATGATCTTATCTGAGAGCAAGACTCAAGAGGCGAAGACCTGCTTCCAAGAGGCGCATGTCAGTGCTCCGCATCGGTTCGAACCGATCAAGTATTTGACGGACACTTATTTGACTGATAAACAGAAGCCTTTGGCCGCAAATATGGCGAATCTGGCGCTCAAGACATTAGGCCATTCGCCCCGAACTCTGACTGTAAGTACAACTATCTCTGAGCCGACGATCTGTTTGACTGGAGTGCCTGTTCTGCCCAACAGTTGGTCGCCTCTGTATTCCTCACCGATTCCGTCAATAATGAGAAATCAAAGGCCAAACAAGCACTGGAACGGGCGGTCAAACAAGACCCGGCTTACCTCAACGCAGTCTATTTGCTCTCAAATCTATATTTGGAGGAAAAAAATTTTGATAAAGCGATTGAAATGTAAGCTCTGATCGAATGTTAGCTACGATTGCATTAATTGTTTGAATTCCGATTCAATAAGACTTAACAAAGCGATCGAATGCAGCGAAAGTAACGTTAAATTACATAAAATTCTCAGCGAATGCTATTCAGAGAAGAACGAACACACGGAGGCATCACATCATCGAAGCATTGTTTCCAAGTATTGCCGATTCGTTGTAATTATATTTCGATTAAATATTAATTCATTTCAAACAATAGATTAGAACTGAGTTATCGAAACTCAACCGAAAGTTCGCAACGACTCGAACATCAGTCACACGTCGGCGATAATGTCGGTTCGACTCTCGAGTTGGAAGTCGACGACATTCCCCCCTCTGATGAAGACGTTGACGAGAGTGAGACTGACGTTGTCTGGTCTGACGATAACTACAGCGTTACGTAAAACTCATTCATTTATTTTTTACTCAATTAAATCGATTCATAATTTGTTTTCTTTTAAATATATATTCAATTCAATAAATAAATGCTTAAAAGTTGAAGAAATACATGAATTCTACTAAAACAACAAAAATTAAAACAATATTTATATCAAAATTAAAAATTCTATAAAACAAGCGAAAAGTCGGATGACGTGAGCGATAAGATCTGATCTGTTCTTAAAATAGAGAAAAGTTTGCAAAAGGGACTGAATTTAGTTAAAGTCGATTGACTGCCGATGAGCACCAGTTTCTTCTTAGCCCTCGTGAGCGCCACATTCAGACGCCTCCAGTCGTTGAGTATTTCCGACTTAAAGCTACTTTCGTTGGAATTGCTTTTGACGCACGAGTAGATCACTATCTCTTTATCCCTTCCCTGGAACTGATCGACTGTATTGATGTCGAGACCGTCGACACAAATGGCTTCCCTTAAGAAGCGAACCTGTCTTTGATAACCACTTATTACTCCGATTTGTTGACCAGTTATTTGAAAGCATTTGAGGAAATTCTTAACAATGAAGTCAACAATTTTGGCTTCGGTTTGATTGTATGCCTTGCCTTTGGTGTCGCGTATCTCAGGCCCGGGTATACCGTCTGTGTCTAAAAACACGACTGATTTGTGTAAATCAGTTGATATTACTTCTGATAACCAGTTATTTGAATTCAAATGCAAACAATTGAAAGAATCGAGAGTTTGGTTGTGGACCTCAAGTGACGCACATTTGAGAACTTCATTATAAGTCAATTCATTACTTATTCTCATAATCTGTCCGTTCATTCTGTACTGAATAGTCAGGTCTGTAGTGTTGGACTCATTTTGCAAAATGACAAACAAACTCAGTTCCAAACCCTGGAGTCTCGCCGACTCGCACTGGACTAATGGCGGCAATTGTTTTGGATCCCCGACTAATAGGAATCGGTTTGAGTGGAACAACGGCCCCAAACAAGTGGGCAAAAGCACTTGTGACGCCTCGTCGACTATACAGTAGTCGAAAGTCCGGCGTTTGAAGATTGGATGACTAGAGACGCCCAAACAGGTCGACGCAACCACTTTCACACCGGAATAGTAATTCTCGAGTTCTTCGACAGTTGTAAAGCTCGACGTTTTGGCGGAAACCGTATAGGAGTGCAGGTCCGGGTCAACCCGTTTGTCGGAACCAATCCTAAGAAAGTCTATTTTGTGGTCAACCAGTTTGAGTAGAATGTTGTCGACCGCCGCGTGAGTGTAACTCGTGATCAGAACCGACTCATTCAACTCAACCAATAGCCTTATGAGCGCTACAATGGTCTGCGTTTTGCCGGCGCCGGGCATTCCTCGAATCAATAGATAGCTGTCCGTCGAAAGTGCTTTGAGAACAGCCTTCTGTTGGTTTCGATTAAGTTCTTTGAGAATATGTTTGCCTTTCGTTACAATAATTCTCTTAAAAGCGTTTTTGTAATTCACGGTTCGGTTCCCTATTATCAACTGTCGAAGTCTCGTCGACACCTCATTCGAGTCCATCAAACGCAACAAATTGGTGTAATTGCCTGAAATCATACCTTTGCTCGACATGTGGTCGACTCGAAACAACCCATTCTTTGGCAAAGAGTCGACTCTTTTGTCTAAAACCAATTCAATGCGTTTGGAATCGATCTGTTTTATCGATGCCATTGAAAGAGCTATTCGTTTCGCAAAATTCATGTCTTGGCTGTCGATGTTGTTGTCTATACTGATGGCCACCCGTTCCCACCGACGCATCACATTATCAGATAAATTGAAATCTTTCGAATCGCCCGAAAATTTGTCAGATCTGACGAAAATGACTGAGTCTTTGGTTTGACTCAAAAGAGTCAGTTTCGCAAAACCCAATCCTTTGGCTTCCCTTTCAGTCGACGATTCCGTCCAAAAACCGAACTTCGATTCGAAGTCCCGTTCCTTGACTTCACTCATCTCTAGATTTAATAATAAAATCCATTTCTTAAAGAACTCTAAGTCTGCGTCAGATAAATGAGAGATCACTTGAGGAATGAGTTCTTCAGACATAACCGATGACTGCATTAGGTTTTCCGTTTCGAGAGTCCTTAAAGTGAGGCCACAGTCGAGCAAATGATCGCATTTACTGCAAACCCGAAGGTTGTTGAGGGGTTTGGGCCCGAAGTCGACGCAATCTAAGTGTTGGACCAAATTATTTCGCAATTGAATTAAATCTCTTTTTAGAGCTCTTTTGGTAATGATTTGACGCATAAGTGGTTTGTCTTTGAGGTACAGAAGTAACCCCTGATTAGTATGAGTCATGTCTTCCATAATAATCGAGTATAGGATCACTTGTCCGATGTGTTCATTAGAAAACGAAGCCTTTCCCGTCTTCAGCTCCAGAGGCACTGTAAGTCTTTTCCTGATCCGGTGCTCATCAATGGCGACGTCTAGAGTCAAGTCAACGATTCCTTTTAGACCCCATTTAGTGCTCCAAACGCTGTCCTCAATGTCTCGGACTTTCATTACTTGCAGTTTCGCATCGTTTGGGTTGCCTTCAAAACCAGTTCCCGATTCGGTGTCACTAATGGCAGACATTTTATGCAAATATTTTTCGATCCAATCGGCGATCGAACGGATATAATGAGAGACTTCTTCTATGACTTCACTTCTAGTGATTCCAATGGCGTAGAAGTCATTCACAAATCGGTATAAATTCGAGCGAAACAACTCATCGATGGCTTCGATTCCACGCACTCGTAGTCGACACGAGTCCTGAAACAACTGGTGGACGACATTCCCAATAAGCATCGATCGGTTCCCTTGTGTCCAACCCATGAACTTCGACGACAACCACGACTTCCGCAGACAATAGTTGGCAGACATTAGACTCGTGTTCGACACCAACTGATCCGGACTTTTGACAATAAATCCATTCTCATTGTCGACGATATATCTGTTCGACTGACTGTCGAACTTCGGGTCCAATAAGTGTACGATTTGGTCGACTTTGAGGTCACATCCAAACCAAACGCCACTCAAAACACATTCACAACAATTGTCTGTCGATTCGTCACTCTTTCTGACCAAAGGTTTTAATTTCAGAAGTAATTCGTATTTTTCATAATCCCTCAACTGATCCAAAACACAGAACCGAACGCCACGTCTGGACAACATTGTCGACGAAGAGTAGACTTCACATCAATTGCCGCCAAATGTCTCCAAATTGTAAACATTGACTGCAATTGTAAACGTAATTTATGTACAATTCCAGTCATTCGCTTACATCTCAATAATTGCCTAAACATTGAATTCAATTCTAATTATTTATAAAATGAGTCGAGACTTGGATTCACAACAATGTCCTTAAAAATAAGCCATAATTGCAGATCATATCTAAAGAACAATAATTGAATCGATAATTCGATCATTTCTACACCTTAACCATCAGAGCACCCTGGTTCATTTCAATACATCAAGTACGTGCCATTTAAGCATTTAGGGCTAATGGCTATCACTCAACACCATTACGATAAACATTTTAAGATATCCCTAACTATTCATAAATTTCAAGATTTCTATCAAATAAGCATAAATTGTTAAATTAAATGTTTACGCGTATATATGTAGTGTTTAATTAATGCAATAATTTGTATTAAATTAGTGTAATTTAATTATTCGCAATAATTAATGAATGAATTGCAAACCTCTCGAACGCGTTTGTCTGTTCATGTAGTTTATGAACAATTTTTGGCGCATTTCATACAATGCATTGAATTGATTGAATGAAAACAAACAAAAACTCTATTACAGTATTGACTCAATTATTGTCTAATATTTTATTAATACTATATTAGACTTAGTCTGCAATCAATCGTATGTTTAGTTTTAATCCGTTTAATACTAAATATAATTTGATTTTAATTACTGTTTATAACAAAACTTTAAATTATTTGTTAAGAAATGAGTGAAACGGAAAACAAAGTAAGAATTGACTGAAAAATAGTTGAAATAAGAATCGATTTAATGCTTTGGCTTTGGATTGACTGATAGGTTGAGTCGAAGTCGGGTTCAGTTGAGACACATCCAGAACAACGACAACGAACCGAATCCGAAGGCAACGAATCGAATCCAGACATACATTTCGATCTTATAATCGAATTGCCGTTAATTGATGTCAAAACTCTTGAGGAAAACGAAACCGAATTATTGAAACTGTAATTAGACTTTGATTTGAATTTGAATTAGTTTTGATTCAATTGTTTGACAAATGCTTTAATCAATTGATTGTCTGATTGTCTGAAGTCGAGCCAAACTCTATCGATACGACACGAGTGAAGAAGTGCCGCAATTCAAAGAACGCGGAACCGGAGAAGTGAGGCTTTTGAAGCACCGGAACATCCGGGCCGTACGGGTTCTCATGCGGAGGGACAAGACGTTGAAGCTCTGCGCCAACCACTACAGTATGTGATGCTATTGACTCTATTGATTCATTCATACCTTTCCTGCCTTTCCTTTTCACTCAAAATCTTGATTCGATTTAATCAGTTATGCCTTCAATGGAACTGAAGAAACACAACAATAGCGACAAAGTCTTCGTTTGGAGTACTTTCGCCGATCTGTCCGACGAGACGCCAAAACCCGAAACTCTGGCCATTCGGTTCGCAAACGCAGAAAGTATTGCAAATATTCGTTAATTCAAACAATTTATGTCTAAAATGTATTTAAATTTCTATTCATTTCTAACCTTCCGTTCAATAGACGCACAAAAGTTCAAAGAAGTGTTCGAAGAATCCAAAGAATATGTTTCCGAAGACTTGTCGAACAATATCTCAAATAATTTCAATCAATTGAATATAAAAAGCAATGAAAGCGAAGACAAGAATAGCGATGAAAGCGATTCTGAATCCGACAACGAATCCGATCCACAAACCAATGATCCGAAGAATAAAGAGACAAATGATGTCAAAACCGATGATAAGAGCGAAGAGAAAAGCGACACAAATAAGGATAAGTGAACTCGAAGTCGATTCTTGCTTTTGTCTTATTTTCTAATTATATAACCGCTTTACCCGGATTACTATGGCTTACAATTGTAGACAATCCATGCCATCACTGATCACTGCTATTGTGTCCAATTTTAGACTCAGTTTTGGCGAAACTATATTATAAGCAAAATGTTATTAATTCCTAAAACAGTTATAAATGACTCAAATTTTGATCGAATTATCTTTGAATGAAGACATGACTTAAGACAATGAAATCGATGAAACTTTTGAATTGTATCTGAAATAAATGCTTTGAAACTCATAAATATGAGCCGCAATTGTAAGCCGGGTAAAGCTGTTTTATTAAACCAAAATTTCAAACCAAACTTTCGATTTAATTTAACTTTTTTTTATTTCAATTTTCAAATCTATTTTTCAATCATTTACTTTATTTTCAACAAATTTTTTAAATTCAATTAATATTATATACTATTTATTCCTTTGAATTACTATTGTATTATTGAAAACAAATCGGAATAAAAACATTTCAAAAATTCAATTAAAGTTTTGATTTTAACGTTTCGTTATTAATAATTACATCATATAAATCAGTTTTTTATTTAAATAATTTTTGAAAATTTTATTTTTTTTAATAAATAAATAATTATATAAATTGACAAAAAGTTTGACTCAAATTATACAATAAAATGATAGTTTTGGCACATTTTACAGATTTATAAAACATCACTAAAAATGACAAAAATTAGTTTAAATGAAATAACAATTAAATGATTTATAGGAATAAAAATAGTTAAATAAAATTCGTATTGATTTGTGATTGTCATTAAAAACAATAATTTCATTAAAATTTGTTCGGATTTGAAAATAGTTGCCGAAAAAGTTATATTAAAATTATATTAAAATCTTTTCGGAATTTCTGTCATTCGTAGTTCTGATCACTTGATTGTTGGCATTAAAAGCAATAAATATTTGAGTTATTAATAAAATTTACAATAAATGCGGACAAAAACAAATATAATAATTGTTTTTCTAATATATTTAGAGTATTATTGTTAATAAGTCGGTTCAGAAGTCACGTATTTATAATAACTATTAATTAGTTCTAATTTAATGACTTTATATTATATTTGAAATCAATTACAACTAATTATAAACTTTCTAAACAACCGGTAAATGCTTTTAATGAATGAATTTATGTAAAAATGTTTCACTAAATTAAAAACAAATTAAATGAAGACTAAGTTCTCTTAATTGAAGATATTTTGAGACCAATTAAGTGATTGAAAATATATCTTAAGCTAACGGATGTCCACTATTATAGAGAACATCCTTCGAGTCGTCGTTACTATTGATTTCATTGTCAGATATGAGAAGATTTCGCTTCTCTTCGTCAGTGTTTTGTTGGTATTCATACATAGGATTTGTGAAGTTTGTACTCTTTTTAGGATTCAATTCAATTCATTAGTCATTTGTCAATCAGATCGAAATCAGAGCTAATGTCTAATAAATACCTTATCGTTGACCTCAAGACTGAAGGATCGACTCAACGCATGACTGGGACTCAAGTCGTCGTCGAAGTCATCGCCAAACATAGGATTACTTATCTCTACATTGGCTGCGCTTTCTTGCATCCGGTGGTGGAGAAACGCACGGGAACTGCAATTCAATTGAGTTCGGCTCAAATCAACGCTCAAACAATCGTTGCATTCAGTTATACCTCTTTCTGATCCTGAAAGTGAAGACACCGATGAAGACGGCCAGACATACGATCAAAACGATGGCTAATGGTATCACAGCTATTAGTATCCATTTAGTGGTCTTGTCTATAGAGTAGGAATCGCTTTCGAACTCTGAAGCTCTTATGATTAGGTTTTCGCAGCGAAGGCCTGCAAAGCCAGGAGAGCACCTGTACGTCGACAAGGGTTTCAACAATTAATGTATTTATTAATGAAATTATTTCGAAGTAAATCAAAACAAAGACTAACAAACAAATGGGCAATTGGTCTAAATTCTCGGGTGGCGTACATGTGCCGCCATTGAAACAAAAACTTTTGCAATCTATCCTGTGCTCACACCTGGAGCCAATCCAACCTCTTTTACAACTGGAAGTTTAAATCATAAAATAATAAATCGAATAAAAGTCAAATCAATAATTGAAAGAATGAAGGCATGACTTACTCGCACTTCGGACTCATTTCTCTGCCTTCGGAGAGCATACAAGTGCCGCCGTGTAAGCAGAATGAGTTGCAGACGGGACTGGTCTCTATCTCACACAAAGGCCCGGACCATCCGGAGCTGCACTGGCAAAAGGGCTCTTTATCTTTGGAAAGCCTACAATGGCCTCCATTACGACAATTCACTTCATCGCATGATTTGGCAATAAATCGCTCGCAAAAGGCGCCCATAAAGTGGTGTCGACACAGACAGGTGTGATGTCCGTACTCTGACTTAGTTGGCATACATGTGCCGCCATTACGACACCCGCAAAGATTTTGTTCGCACCGCTTGCCCTGATAGCCCTCAGGGCAGACACAGACGGCCTTTTTGGCGCTCCTCTGACACGTCCCGCCGTTAAGACACGTCTCTTTACAGCTGTCCTGATCGCACCGCTTCCCGCTATAACCGGCCGGACAACTGCACTGAGGCATACCTCCAATGACAGTGCAATTGCCGTTTTCGCAATAGTTGTCACACAATGACTCCTGACATCTATCACCGGAAAAACCTAAATATTGTATAAATTAAACCAAAATTAAATCGAAATTAAATCGAAAGCCAATCAACGCAATGAATAAACAAAACAATGATTCGAGACCTGGAGGGCAGTGACACGAATAGGTTTGGCCTTCGTTTCGATCGTTCGCCTCATTCTTCGAACAGTGACCAGAGTTTTCACATTTCAATGAATAACAGTTTTGGCATTTCTGACCAAAAAAGTCTGACTGACAGGTGCAGAGGGGAACGCCGTTCTGGATATGACACGTGCCCTCATTCAGACAGAAGTTGTCGCATATATGGGACGGTATTTCACACCTCTCGCCCACCCATTCGGGAGAGCACTCGCATCTGAGAGGCGGATGATTCGGGTTATTGCTATTGGCCAACAGATCCGGATAACAATGTCCTTTGTTTTTGCAATAACCTGAACAGCGATATCGGTCGCAAACCGGGCCGTCGAAGCCGGGAGGGCACCGGCATTTGGGTGTGTCGTCGCTCTCGTAATAACAAGTCCCGCCGTTCAGACACTCCAAATCACATTTATTAGCGATCGGACTGTTGGTCGGCGTACAGACCACAGAACCCCCGTCTTCGCCGACTGGGGTTTCACTCATTTCGTTACTGCACAGACAGATGGGTTTGGAAGAGGTTTGGGCCACACATAGAGCGCCTTCGCCGCAGTGTTTCGTAAGACACGGATTCTCTATAAATCGGTTTTGTTTGTTCTCCTGAACTATCACTACATCTGACGCTTTGTTGAGACCCCGAACCAAATGAGTTATATTCCCGAAACCGAATTTATTGATTCGGAAAATGGCGTTATTGTGGAAAGTGCTCACAAACAGGTTGTCCTCAAATGCTTCGATTTTGTAGGGCTTGTCTTCAGAGGCATTGAAAGTCTTAACAATATGTCTGTTCTTTCCGTTTATATCAATCGTTTCAATAGTCGCTGCTTTCGGGTCAGTCCAGTAGATGCGATCGGCCGCGTAGTCAATGGCCAGTCCTGTCGGCCAAACCAGGTTTCTCTCAACCAATGTCTTCCTCATTGTTCCGTCGAGTCGTGCTCTGAGTTATCAAATATTTATTAAATAATTTAAAAATAGAATTGATTTGCAATCGATTCGAATGTCTGAACGACTTCCAAACCTTTCAATCTTCGCCTTCCGGCCCCAATCAGTCCAGAATATAAACCCGGATTTCGGGTCAACAATGATATCGTGCGGTTGATCCAAATCATCGCTAACCAGTGTTCGCTGAACTGATCCGTCAATTGTGGAGATAGTAATAGTGGCGGCGCCGGCGTCTATCCAATACAGGTTTTTGCCGATCCAGTCAACTGCTATACCGCGCGATGCTATCAAACCCGAAGCTATGGCTACGGGTAGGGAAGAGCTGAGTGACGAGAGATCTCTCTTCGGCCGCAAACCGCTGTCCATATCGTTCTCTTCAATCATCGGCGCATCGAAACGATATACACTTCTGGTGTGAAAAGAGGTCCAAAAGAGCGTCACTTTATCTGTTTCGTACATCACATCGAATGAGTCAATACGACTGGCCTTCGATACGTTCGACAGGATGTCTATCAGCGCCTGAACTGAATGTTTGTATGGATTCACTTTTCGCAATCCATTCTCACTCGCGACCAATAGAACGGCCGGTTCTCCCAAAGCAGCACAAGCTGTTGTGTCATTAAATGCTTTTGTATAGCCCTGAGCGCAGGCACACGAATGATTGCCTCCCTTTTTGGTCAAACATAGCTGAGAACATGTGCCGAAGTGACAGACCTGAGAGAGATCGCAATTCTCTTCATCCGAATTGTCGCCGCAGTTGTCGTCTCCGTTGCAGACGTTTTGCAAATCAATGCACATATTGTTAGAACAGCGAAACTGTTTACTCGAACAGTGTTTATGATGTGAGCAAAACACTGAGTCCTCATCGCTATCGTCGCCACAACTGTTCTTTCCGTCGCATACCTTAAACGCATCAAATGTTTCGATCAATTTGTTTTCAAATTAATTTAAATACCTTTTCATTCGATATGCAAATGTTGTTTTTGCACCTAAACCTCCCGGGCGGGCAAGCAATGGTCGAGCAACGGTGTAGGCGCTCGTCACTGCCGTCGCCGCAATCGTCTTCTCCTATAATTCAAATTCAATATAAAATCGATATAAAACTAAACCGAAAGCGAGCGCACCGTCACATCGCCATAAGGCGCTAATGCACTGTTGATTGTCGCACAGGAATTCTGAGGACATGCAGGTGTGGCCACAATTCTTCTCATCGGAACCGTCCGCACAGTCACTGTCGCCTATATTTATTAAAACATCTAAACTGTTATAAAAGTTGACATTTACTCAATCAAATTGAGCATAAGTTGAAATTATAAGCAAGATCATTTTAATTCGAATGATTTGAATATTAGCGTCAAAAATATTAGGTTAATTGATAAATCCGTCGCTTCGTATCTTTCTCATTTAGCAAAGAAAATTTAAACAAGGTTATTCTAAACTTTAAAACAGATTCAGGCAAACCTTCATAGTTGAAGATATGGGTTAACTTTAATTTATATTTAAAATACATTTAAAAACGAGATATGTGCGGAAAATTGAGCCATATATTCTATTCATATTTTAATACAAAAAGAGTATTAATTCGTCGCTAAAACAGTTTAGAAATACTAATAATTAGTGTGTCTACAAATTGAATCTTTGATTCACTTTTTTTCACTAAAATAGACGTAGTTTCATTTATCTTACGACTACGTGCGCAGTGATTAAAAAATTTTCAAATATTAAGTTACAATAAATTAAGAAGGAAG
>JAQIYC010000527.1:0-13151 GCA_034699545.1 Porobelba spinosa
CCCTTTTGTGTGTGTTTAGTGAACGCTAAGTAACTTAACTAACATGTTTGAACTTTTGTTGATTGCCGGCCTCTGCTAATCACAACGGCACCTCGTTTGTTGCCACGCTCACATTTTAAACAATATATTTTGCAAAAATTCATTGTTTCGATTCAGATTTCTATATTGCAATTAAAGTGTTTTTATTTTTTCTAATATTTTAAGTTTATTTTAAAACATTTAAATTTTGTTAAATTTAAATTTACACTTGGTATATTATTTTTAACACAAAAATTAGAGAAAAATACAATATGAAATTACTTCATATATACTTGGATATAATTATATTATGGCAATTATATCTAGACACAGCTTAAAAAAGTAATTAAAAACTAATAAAATAAAAACACTTTAACTGCAATTTAGAAATCTGAATCTGAATCGGCGAATATTATATTTTTACGGCAATCATATGTCTGCGATGTTATGTCGGGCTGTTTTTTCCGGGAACCCCAATAAATGCATACAAACCATAGATTAGAGGCCAGAATAATATAAAATGCATTACAGTTTATTTCGTAGTTACATGATACAAGTTGAAATAAATTTAATAAATAGTTTTACTGTATTTATATTTATTATTCTTTTAAACGTAAACTATGTATTCTTTAATACAGTATTTTGAACACAAATTGATAAAAGGTAAAAATATAATCGAATAAACTAATGAACTTTTACATTTATTAGTAAACTTATTTTAATAAACTTATGGTCATTAAACTTATCAACAAATATTTTTAAATTGTCATGGTCAAATATTATTTCAACTTTAAAAATTATTCATGATGTTACTATATATTAAACTTAAACTTATATTTCTTATATACACTAAAACAAAAATTATTTAAAGTTTATTTTGTATTATTCATATTATAATGAACTTCACTTGTATGTGATTTGGCGGCCCCTGCGGCCACTTCTGGCTGCTCTGCCATAGATTGTTCGTAAATAACATTTACTGTTATTCGCGTCAAATCTAATTGAAAGCCATTTAAACGCGAATTGAATTGAGTTTTGCATAAAATAATGAATGAAATGAAATCATTGTTTGAAAAACTTTTTCAAAATTTATTCACATTTTAAATATTCGCTATATTTACAACTCATTTGTTGTTAATTTGTTTCTTAAATCAATTTTTATATTAATAATAGTAATGATTAATGACATGAATTGCTAACAACAACTAAATTAAAGCAAAAATTCCAAAAAACTAATAATTAAATGAAAATAAAAGCAAAAAAAAAGTATTTCTGAAAAACGAAATTACTTTACATTTTACACCAATTCGTTTGAAATGTTTTGTTTTTCGCAAAAATTGTTACACTTTTTGTGATTTGTTTGAAATGAAATTTTTTCAGTCGTTTTAGACTAAAATGAATTGAAAGCAAAAACAAATCGAAAAGAAATGATTTTAAAAAAATGAAAATAGTTTTACAAATAATATAATTAATGAAAATTGAGAGACAAGTCATGGAGAGAGAGATATCACAATTGATTTGTGGCTCAAAATATAAACTGTTTTTTCAAATCAATTCTCAATTCAATGAAATCAACGATTAATTTGATTTACTTTTAGACGAAAAGCAAAAACAATTGGATTTTTCCAACAATTTGTTGATATTTTCGGTTTTGGCTCTGAGTTTGAGTTTTGGAGAATACGTATAATACGATTGAAAACTAAACATTTGGTTAAAAAAATTTTGAAATAAAAGTTTTTCCCGTTTTGTGTCAACTCTTGAAAGAATTGATCGCTTTTACCGAATCTAAGATCGAATCAAAAAACAGTTATAATTAGTCCTCACATCGAATACATCGAATACTACTCTTTCTCTTCACTTAGTTTTGTGTTTCAAATAAGTATTTTATTCTAATTTGTGATTATTTTTCTAATTTCTATCAATTATCTGAAAAAATAAAAAATTAAAACATTTTTTGGTTTTTGTTGTGTTTTTTTCGACAAATGCTTTCAAAAGAATAATAATTTAGTCGTAATTGTCGTAAATGTATGATTGGATCGAAGGGAACGTCGATTCTGGTGTCGCCGATCAACTCGGATGTGGAGACAAACCATTCATTAATAAATTATTGTTGAGAATAGGAACGGAAGGAACGGGCGATGAAATTGGAACGAATTCTGTCTGTAATGCCGGCGCTAATGACAACTGATTTTGCGGATAATTAACTGCAAACGCATTCGTCATTGAGTTCTGGGCCGACACTGTGATCGAGCTCTTCATAATCGGCATAATCTGCGCACTCGACGGCTGCAGCGACTGGTGGACCGACGGATAGGCTTCGCAGGCGTTCTTCAGGATCGGCGACAGAGAATTGGAAGCAATGGCGCCATCGATGAGACCATTGAGTTGTTGTCTTTGTTCGGTTGTGAGGCTTCCGAACCAATTGGTGAAACCGATTATATCCGTCTGTCCGGTGACGTCACTCAGTTGGGAACCACTGCTGCCATTCATGCCGGCGACGGCCACCAGGTTTTGTACGTCTTTGTTAACCATCGCCAGCGCCTGTTCCAAAGCCTCCGTTTCCTCCGTCGACGGAATCTCCCCGTTCTGGTGCTCGAGAAGAAACTCACTGAAGGCGTCGTCAGGTATTTTGTTGAGCACTTCCGTGAAGTCGGCGTCGTTTGGCAGGTCGGCGACGATCGACGCCACCAGCGCCTCCTCAGTGGGCTCGAGGGGCGGCGGCGGCGGCATCACTGAGTGGTGGTGCGAATCGAGCACCAGTGCGGTCGTCGTCGGCATCACCGCCACGGGTGGTATCGACGAGACCGCTGTGTGTGTTGTGGCCACAGTCGGCAACACCAGCGGCGGTAATCTCATCAGTGGTATGTCGGGCGCGGGTATGGATGAAGTGGTTGTGCACGTCGTCGGCCGAGTAATGGACGAAATGTTAGTGATTTGGATGTTCTGTATGTTCTGGATATGGTGTTTGACGACTACGATGTCTGCGCTCTTCTGGTGCTGATCGGGCTTTGGCGCCAATGAAGTGATGGAAATGTCGTTCTGAGTGTCTGAGTGCGAGTGCAGAGAGTCTTCGTCTAAACTGCCAATACTTAGTCTGCTCTCAATACTGTCCTCAATAATAACCGGTATATCCGCCCCATTCGGCCCTTTCTTCCGCTTTTTGCCTCTTCTGCTGACTCTCGTCAGAGCCATTGGTTTTGATTTTTTGCGTTTTTTGTTCTTCGAATCACTCGACGGAGAAGTGGACCGTTCGTCAACTTCTTGGCCAACCATTTGATGATAATGGCAAAGAGGTTCCTCTCGTTCGATGTCGAATGTGGAACGGGAGCACTGAGTCATTGTTTGGGCGCACTTTGCCGTACATCTGGCGAACAAGAGTTGGTCGACGTTATAGAGGATGTGATCCACACAATGGCGGGTAAATGGAAGCGACGGTCGACCGCACCGGCTCTCGTCGGACGTGTAGCAGCAGATGCCTTTCGTAATGGAATTCGGTGTACGTCGGGTGCTCTCCGACAGCTTGTAATCCAAATAACTGTATCGGCGGTTCTCCGACGTATTCAAAGTCTTCAATATATTCCGCGTTCTCTCCAATTGCGGCGAAAAGTCTTTCTTCCGCACAGTTATCAGATTCTTGAGAAGCCATTTCTGAGCTATTAATTCGGATTTCAATTCATTCGATTCCAATTCGAACAGATTTGTGCCCAAAGTTCCGCAAATCAGTGGAAACACTGATTCACTCTCCTCTCCATTGTTCGTCTGTTGGCCACCAATTCGGTTGTGCTCTTCGTCTCTGTCGTCGTCTTCGTCGTCACTTTCAGACCAGATATGATAATTGAAAATATTGTCCGAATGTTTGGCCAACTTTCTGCGCGCGAATACGAACTTCTCGACCGCTTTCTTCTCCTTCTTCTTCCGCTTCGGCTTCGCTTTCGTCTTCTGATTCGAGTTTTGCGTTTTTGTCGACAAATTCGAGTTAAGACTCAATTGATTCGAATTGTTGTTCACTTTAACATTGTTTGTATGACTAGATTTCAATGAGGTTTCGTTCACTACCAGTGCCGGCCGAGTAGTGCCAATCGCGACACTCGTTGTCGTACTCTTATCACTCGATTTCCTCAAATTGTTAATCGATTGGCTTTTCGTTGGATTTAAACTAAAACTATTATTAATCAGAAAACTGTTTGAACTGGTGTTGACGCCGGAAGAGGTAACTGTGCTGTTGGTAATGCCGTTCAACTTAACGTTCGGTTTAATAAATGCATTAAAATTCGTAAACTTATCGCTCGTTTGGAACAACTTATCGCTCAAAACCGTATTGAGAGTCAGGCCGTTGTCGGCGCCGGCAGTAGTGGCCGAAACACAAATGTTATTATTAATCGATTTGTTGTTCAATTGGTTCGTCGTTTGCGTCGACTTCTTGTCCTTCCGTTCCTTCTTCGGCGCCATTCCCGCGATCTGCATATGACTGTTGCAGAACTCCCTGTCCTCGTTGGCGGGTATGGCGTTCGAGCACTTCTGTTGGTTATACTTCGCCACATGTCGGCACTGCCTGAACGGCGCCGACGGGTCTTCGAGAATATGTCGAATACAGAAGGCGTAGCCATTAATACGTCTTTGTTTACAGAGTTTCGTCGAATAAGAACACAACGGCTTGTTGTCGACGGGCGAGAAGTGGATGTGTGAGCCCTCGAACAGGCCGTTCGTGCGCACAGGGATCTGATGTTTGTTGCGATGGTTGGAATGCGCGCCGACGCCCGCCTTTCGTGCGCTCCCGTTCGCGGCCGCAGTCGGCGCTGTCGTCGTCGCGATTGTCATCAACTGCTGGGCCGATAGCGCCGGAAGCGATGCCGAAGACATCGATGTCTGCGTTGTCTGCGTTTGTGTCGTCGTCTGTCCCGACGGCTGCTGTAGTGGCGGCTGTTGTCCAACACAACGGCCGCCACTGCCGGCCGTCACGCCATTACTGGTGGCCATCATCTGCGGGACAAACGCGTCGATCAATCTTTGGTCACATTTGTTGTTAACATTCTTCGGGATTAATAAAAATTAAGATTAATATCAAAACCAAATTTCGAGTAAATGTTTGAAAATATCGATTGAAATCCGGTTTTAAATACCATTTAATGCCGTTTTGACACAAATTTTTAACAAACATTGAAAACAAATTTTGCGATTAATTTGCTTTTTGTTGTTATTATTATTTATCATAAATATTGTAATAAAATAATTGAATTGTTTTTTATTTATTTATTTTATTTGAATAACTTTTTTTGAATTTAATTTTTTCGATGCGTTTATTGATTACGAATTGGTTTTTGAAATTATCGCTAAATTTCGGTTTCGATCACAGATTCAGTTGGTTTTCGTCGATTCACTTCAAATCCGACGACTATTTTCTTAATTGAGTTTCAATTGTTTTGTTTGGTTTTTGTTTTGTATTTTTCAAAACATAAAATGGTGTAAAAAATGTTTAGATTTTAAGCCATTTTTAATTTACGCCATAAACTACGTCTCACTTATTCGCAATCCCTGTTTAGGCCTTTTCAGTGCAAAATAGGTTTTTTGAGTGTTTTTAAATTGAAATTTAAATTATATTTTTAATTTAAAATTTTTTAATAATTGATAAATTTTTAGTATTTATTGTTAGTTTAATAAAAATTTTCAACTTTTCTCAATTAATTTTATTTTTAACTAATTTTTTAATTAAAATTTCTATTTGATTGCAGACTATGTGTTGGCAAAGCATTTGTTAAAAACTAAATACATTTTTCACTAATTTTTTAACGAAATTTATTTTTTATTGACCTTTCCTTCCGATCAATACTGAGTACAGTATTTAAGACTCTTTTGTTGACAAAAGTGTTTAATTAAATATTGGATTTTCAATGAATTATGTTTTTATTAAAATCTCAAAAATGAAATTCTAATCTATAAATACATTACGTCTCAAAAAGCGCATAATTCTAATCCCTATTCACTAATCGCCTGTAAAACCACATGTTTTATGCGCTTCGATTTGGCGTCAGTTTTACTCACATTTAATTCAATTGAAGACATATTTTGTGAACAAATCGCTTCAATTCAATAGAAATGTTTGTTTTGAAATCAAAAAAAGTATTGAATGTCTAATAAAAATGTGATTTTACTTAACGTTATTAACAAATAAACAGTTAATTAATTGGAAAAACAATTAACTAATAACTGATTTAAATATTATTGAATGAGAAAAGTGTTAAAAAAATTGTTTTAATGCAAAATCTAATGTAAAAAACGCACTGTTTTTCATGTGTTTGTATCAAATGTTTTTGCAAATGAATTGCAAATTGAGATTTGAATTCAGAGATCAAATCAAAAACTAAATACAAATAAATTGATTAAAAAACACGGAATAGAGAAAAGCAATTAAATGCAAATCAAATACTGAATAAAAGCAATAAATAGTAACAAAGTTTTGGCTCAAATTTAATTCCCATTTAAGCGAAAAGACTTACAACAGATAAATAAAGTGTTGTTTCAAACGATTAATTGTTTTTTCAATTTAATTAAATCCGAGTTTTTTGTAGTCAAAGCCAAACAAACGATTCATTCATTTAATCGATAATCAGCTGATTATTAGAGAAACAGAAATTTTTTTTTAATCAAAAGTCTAATTAAAGTCTATTTTATTTGATTGTCTCGACTCTAAACGATTGCAACAAAACAACAAAACGTTTTCTCGCCTTTCGATCAATTAATAAAATTTTTATTTTAATTAAATTAAATTAAATTTTTAGTAATTATTAAATTGTTTGTAATATTAATATTAACTGTTATTAATGGCCAGCGTATCCACTGTTTTGCTGCACAGGTATGTTAAGCACATTCTTCAGACTAATTTGTTTTTGATTTTTCCGATTAATTTATTTATTTAATTCTAATTCTGATTTTTCAAGTTTTTTAAGTGTTTCGTGAAGTTTGTGTTCAAATATTTTTCCTTATTATTCAAATGTGACGTAAATTCAATTGAATTTTTGAAGTAATAATAAGTTTTTTGTCTAATGAGTCAATTGACTGAATATTTTTATTTTACAACTAATTGAGATTTTTTTGGATTATTTTTCGTTATTTTTTACTAAAATTATTTGATTTTATTTGATTTTTTATGTTTTGCAATATTTAATAAGATATAAGACTTGAGACAAGTGTCGCGTCATTTGAAAACAATTTTTTCAATTCAATACTTCCTTAAAAATATTGCGATTTTAATCGTAAAATCAAATTCAAATAAATTCCGTTTTTTGTGTGTTTATGTAAATTGAATTCTAATCTAATTTTAAAATTCGTTTGAAATTCACAATTTGTTTCATTGAACGAACTGTCCATATGTTTCGACTGACTGTACACTTATTTTTCCTATTAAGTGATTAAAAATATTTTTAGTTTTATTTTTTAATTATTATTAACTTATTTTTAGTTTTAGGAAAATTAAAAGTTTAATTAAATCCGTAAATATTTTTTTTGACATTATTTTATTTTATTTTGCTTTAAATATTTGAAAATTAACTAAATATTTACTATTTATTAATTTCGGAGATTAAACCCATATTTGAATTACCGGTAATTTAGTCCAACTGTCGGGTCATATGATTTTATATAATGTTTTTTCTTTTGATATCAATTTAAATAATTTACCCTAACTTTAGTTCTGGATAGTTATGGTTTACGTAATACCATATATTATCTCAAATATAAACAATCGCTTATATTAAGTGAGATAGTAAGTCAGTACCAAATTAGAGATAATTGAGCAAGATACATCACATTCCACTTGAATGTAAACTGCAATTTGAAGAGGCATTACATTTTATAATGTTTATAAATTTTGAAGTGAATTCTAAAATTGTTATCAAGACCAGGGATGTCGGTGAAAAGAGGTGGCTGTGCCAAGATTGAAAATTTGGCCTTTAATCATCCAGGATTTTGACGAGAGAAAATTATTTCCCCTTATAATTTTTTTACCTTTTTTCTTAAATTAGTGCTAAATCCGGTTTAAATCAAGTTGTAAGTTAGACTTATATTTTTGCCAATCCCAATCATGACCCCCCCCCCTCCCTCAGGATTTTGACAACAATTTTTAAAATGATCTCTACCCATATTCCCCCCTCACTTCGAAGTTTGCCGCCAACCCTGACCAAGACATTTGATAGTTATTTAAAAGAATAAATATCTACAAAAAGTTTTTTCTATGCATTATGTCATCAAATAAAATATGTAATAAATTTAAGTTTGAAAATGTTTTTCGTGACATTAAAGTCTTGTCAAAGCACTTACTCTTCGGTTTATGAATAGTATTTTGGGTAAAAATATGTGCGATTTGTCGCCAAATAATTGTATAACTGAATGGCCAGTATTTTTAGACACTATTGATCCAAAAAAGCAGTTACGGCTGTATTCGTTCCGCAATTTTTAGAAACACTGGTAGAAAATGCCAATAATTTAATGGCTTTCGTCCAATAAACAGATGAAAAATGAGTTGAAATGAGTTAGTCTTTCCTCTCGACTAAACCAAAACTCGCATCGAATGCGGATTAAAGATTCAAATCTTTCGTTTTTGTGGCAAAATTGACGTTTTTGTCGCCAAAATAGCGTGCATTGAGTCGATTGTCACAATCGAAATGCTTAGACACGCAGTTATGTACTTATGATTACTTATGATAATTGAATTTGTCTGACATTTCTTCTGATATGGATTTTATAGTTTGTTTTTATCTTTTTCTTTTTTACACTTTTTTGCTGTGATTTTACTTTTTTTGGATTTAATTTAATTAAATTATGTCAATCACACAATTGAGTGATAAAATTGTCTATTTTTTGTCTACTTTTTTGTGCAATTTTTCAGATTATTAATAGATTTTTTAGATTTTGATTTACATATCCTTTGATTAGATTTTATTTATTGTAATTAATAGAAATATTTTTATGAATTACTGAGTCATTTGATGTGATGTTTATTGTTAAGGAATAATGTTATTCCTATCCATAAGTAGATAAAAGTTTTATCATATGTTTTGATCGACTTGTTGTCAAAATGATTGTTAGTTTTATAAACTTTTTTTTTTGAATTATCGCTTAAATTGTTTTTAATTTCTAGAATTATTATTAATTAAGAAAATGTATAACTGTTTGCGATTCAGGTATTACTTTACGGGTCGAGTGCTGTCAATCCGATCCGTTCGGCCACATCTGACCAGAAATCAGCGGAAAATGTGTTCGAATGCTTCGGACGAAGTAATACTCGAACGGAACGGAAATAAGGGTATAATCCAATTGAATCGACCGAAAGCTCTGAATTCACTCAACCTCTCAATGATTCGCAAAATTTATCCGCAATTGAGAAGTTGGGAAATGGATAACAGTATGAAAATGGTTGTTATTAAGGGCACCGGCGATAAGGCCTTCTGTGCCGGCGGTGATGTCAAAGGTTTGTTTGATATTTGTTTTTAAATTGAGTTTTATTGTAATATTTTGTTCCCGTTATATAGCAATCGCTGAGTCGGGAAAGGGGTCACAACTGAGCGATGAATTTTTCAGAGAAGAGTATCGACTCAATAATCTGATCGGTTCGCTGTCTATACCGTTTGTCGCACTAATTAACGGCATATTTATGGGTGGAGTAAGTGTTCGCTATATATGTTATATTGTTTTGTCTCAAAAGGCTATAAATAGTTTATTGAGATTTTAATTGAATTTTCGTTGAAATAAACGATTAATTTGTTTTGTTCTCCTTCTCCGCACAGGGCGTCGGTCTGTCAGTTCACGGCTCGTTCCGAGTGGTGACTGAAAAGGCATTGTTTGCAATGCCTGAGACGGCGATCGGCTTTTTCGCCGACGTGGGCGGCAGTCACTTCCTGCCCCGACTGCCCGGAAAGTTAGGCCTGTATTTGGCACTGACCGGTCACCGGATGGCCAGTCGTGATATATTCAAAGCCGGCATTGCCACCCATTTTGTGCCCAGTGCTCAACTCAATAACTTAGAACAAGAACTGTTGCGTTTGGAGTCGCCGGACATACTATCCATCGATAAGATTCTGACCAAATATCAGGAGCAGTGGGAAGAGGACTATAAGAAAGAGTTTTCACTCAAACAACATATCGGAAGAATAAACAGTGCGTTCGGCGACGCAGAGACCGTCGAACAGATCATTGAGAACTTGAATAAAGATCCGACCGATTGGGCCAAAAAACAGGTGGAAATCCTGTCCGGAATGTCACCGATCAGTCTAAAGGTGACCCTCGAAGAGCTCAAACGCGGCCATAAGTCAACTCTTCCCGAGTGTCTCAAAATGGAGTACAGAGTTAGTCAACACTTTATGGCAAACGACGACTTCTATACCGGAGTTACCGCTTGTGAGACGTTTTTGCATTTTTCTCATTATTTCTAGTTTTTATTGTTTTGACTCATTTTTGAATTTTCCTGCAATTACTCGAATCTATAATCAGTTTAGTTTAAACAGAATTTTATGAATAAATTAATTCTAATTAATTGAAGTTTTATTTTGCACTTAATTTAGATTTTATTTGAATAAAAATTTATTCAATATTTGGTTATTTTGATTGTAAAATGATTCGCAATAAAGAAAATTTATTGTATTCGGTAATAGTTGACAATGATTCAATATTTATTATTACCAATGGTAATTTATCATTAAAATTAAATATTACCAGTTAGATTTTAAAAGTACTTGTCATCTAGCAATTAATTGCAGTTTTTTACCATTTATTGAATATTTATTAAACCCTAAATGCAATCTAAAATCGAAATTAATCTAATCTCGACTATACTTCCAGTACTGATAAACAAATCGAAAACCCCGAAGTGGAAGCACTCGAAGCTGTCGGACGTGACCGACGCCGAAGTCCAGTCCTATTTCGAGCCGCTCTCTGGAAACCGCAAAGAATTAGGTCTTTAGATAATAGACATAAATCTCAATTAAATACAAATTTTTAGATTTAAACTACAAATGAATTGTTTTTATATTATTATCCAATGATTTGATTGCAACGAAAAAAATTACTTTTTAGAGCTTTTTCTGCCGCAGAGTTTGTTTAGATTTCTTTTAAATTTTTAATTAATTACTAATTAGTCTAAGGAATGACTCAAACAATTGTTGGAATTTATTCTCTTTTTATTTCTTAATGTCATACAAATTCTGACACAAATTATTGTTATTTTAAACTCTTTTTTCGCCAAATCTTATTAAGTAAACACAAAAATTGTTTATATATTTGAATTATAAGAATTTATTTGTTTTGAACAGAAAATTGTGTATAAATTATATGTAATTTGAGAACTAATTTGCTATTTATTAAAGAATAATAAATTAAAATTCAATTTACTCTAAAAATTCAACTAAAGTTTTAAAGATTTATTTCAAAACGAAAGTCTATTTTCAAATACTTTTCGGTTCAAACTTTAAGCCCTTTTTCTCATATTTGAAGCACTAATTAAATTGATTGGTTCGGAATAGAGAGGGAATTACACGCTTTGGTTGGAAAGAACGTAAAACTTGTGATAAAAACATTAAATGAGAATTAGTATAAGAGCATAAAACAGGGTTAGCCAAGATCTGGTGCGTCAGGGGGTTCAGGGGAGGATAAATGACTCATTTTTGGTCAAAATTCTGGTCAAAGACAAATTAGCAGATTCTCGCTCAAATTTTAGCGCCAAAACGCCATTTTGTTTTGGATAACAGCAATTTAAGTTTATTTAATTGGATTCAAACTAAAATAAGACAAAAATAAATTATTTTAACTGGATTTAAATTGAATTTAGGTAAATTTATGTTATTTTTACAAAAAAAATTGCGGAAACTATTAAGAGGGGGTTTTATATTCGATCAAACCCTTAGGATAATTTACATGCAATAATTTTACTTCAGGGGGTGGTTGAAAGCCTTGACCACCTTTGGCTAACCCGGGAATAAAAACATAAAAACGAGACTAACGTAAGAATAGAGTGAAAGCGATGCTTGAAAGCGGGCTCTGGCAGTGAGAACTAACTGACCTCATGTCTGACGAGTATTTTTCACTTCACATAAACGCGAATTCCCCGCAAGTCTTTGGGCGCAGGTATTGCATAACCGGTGCAATCCATCACTAGCGTAGAGGTAGTCGAGGATTGGCATCACTTTTATGTGTGTTTTTTGAAAGCAAAGACTAAATCGGATAAAAAGTTTTTCTTCAATTAGTTTTGGAATTTCGAAAAGTGATGACTACTTCGATGGAACAAAAGTTTGAATCCGCGGTGAAAGTGATCAGAGGTTTGCCGAAGTCGGGTCACTTCAAGCCGTCCGATGACCTGCGGCTCCAGTTCTACGGCTTCTATAAACAGGCGACCGAAGGCTCGAATGCGGCCAAAAAGCCGGCTTTTTATGATCTCGTCGGCAAAGCCAAGTGGGAGGCCTGGGCTAAGATGGCCGACCTCTCCAAAGAGGAGGCGATGGAAGGATATATCAAAGTATTCATTGATGTTCTCAAGACTATGATTATCGCCGATTCGGACAAAGATATCTTCGAATCGTTGGCGCCGTTTAAGGAGTACTTACCCGAAGAGAGTCAACTCGTTCTCTCGAAACATAACTTTTAAATATTTGAAATGTTTTTTAAATTAATTATGATTTTTATGAATAACTTGTTTTTAATTGAATTCAATTATTTTGATTATAAATTTTTTTGGAAAAATTATTTCGCAATTTATTGATTGATTGAACAATAAGTTTGATTTGTATTAAATTTTTTCTTCAATTAATTGGTTTATTTAAGCAATTGTTTGATGAATTAATTAATTTTATTGAAATTAAATATTTTTAAAAGTAAATTTATGTCAAATTCAATTTAAACTTTTTTTTAAATCAATAAAGAAAAATCAAAATCAATTCAATTTTGTGTAGAAATTATTATTTAAAAAAAATCTAAAACATGAACTAATAAAATGTTTATTGCATTTAACTCGTGTTTCCTTTTGTTGTTCTTTATTTAAACTAATTTTACAAAATACCTTGACTAAATTGTTAATTTAGCACAATATACAGTAATGCATAAAAAAGTTTATACTTGATTGATATTAAAATAACTTTTTAAATTTAGCAAAT
>JAQIYC010000528.1:0-13141 GCA_034699545.1 Porobelba spinosa
TTAATTTTGTAATGCATTTACACTAATCGAAAAGGTATTAAGTTCATACTGTTTAGTCTTGTTTGTTGATATATTTATAGTTTAAATAATTCAAATAATTTAATTACAAAAAGAAATAGTTTATTGTTTTTAATTCTAATTTATTTAATTAATTAATTACAAAACAAGTCAATAATCAATTGAAAAGTATTCGTCAAATGCCTACTCCGGTAGTGAAAGTGTGAACCGATTGACTAAACAAATAGCAATCCTCTGCCGAACAACAACTAAGCGCTTAAGTGCGTACAGTTTGACGGTCTGTAGAATAGGTTGGAGAGTAGTGGGAGAGTAGTGGCAATCAGAGCAATAATGGCATAATATATGTAATATATGCACAATTAGGCCAAACATGTCATGTTTCGAGTACTCTATTATTCATTGTAATGCAAATCTAGTGACGCATAGCTTTGTTATCGATATCTGTCGCTATTGTATTGTGTATTGTGTTATGTTTGAGCCCCGAGTGTTGCATAAAATAACGCAAATAAAAAGTTGTATTCTTTGCATTGTATGCATTGTATCGACTTTTCTATTATTTATATTTCGGACACTTTTTTGGTCTAAAGTCACGTCTCTCTGACAAATGTCTCATTAGTCTCGTTAGAATTGGGAAACAAAGTGAGACTTTATATATGAGTTTCACTTCATTGACGGCTAATTGTATTTAATAAACAATTAGTTTTACTGAGAAATCAATTTATGACCAAATTTACTAAATCTACAACTGACACAGCATTAGCTAACAGTCCTTTAGAATTGAGTTAATGATGACTTCTAATAACTATTATTATTATTGTCGTCCTATTATCGCAATTATATTTAATATCAAATCTAATGAGTTATATCTCACTTATAATTATATTGTCCTCTAATGACAGTACAAAGTATTGTGCTATTCGGCAATAGAGCTAATTCTGTTTTCGAGTAGTTTTAACCTTTATTTTTAAAAACTAATGAATAGAACGTCTGATGAATAATAAGAATGATTTTTGTGATTTTTTTATAGAAAATAAAAGCAAATTTATTTAAAGATTATTTTGGTATCAAAACAAACATAACTGTAAGTGAAAGCAGTGGTTGTGTTGGAGTTATCCCTATATCGTAGATATAATATGTATTGATTGGAGAGATTGCATAGCATAGCGTTGGTATAGCTTTGAGCCTGAATTCTGGTCTGCAATAGCATAGCCATAGCCATAGCCATAGCCATAGCCATAGCCATAGCCATAGCAAGTCTTATCAATTAAGTTAAGTTTATGAAGCAATTTAATGCAATGAAGGAATTACTTCTATTTTCTATTTCACCTGATTTGGGGAATGTGTGCTTCAATGTGTGCTTCAATTTTCTTGATAAGATCACTGCAACAAGCCTTTGGGGATTGCAATTATATAGCAATACAGACATCCAGTACTGCACAGACATATGCCTGTGCTCTCCAACGTTACTCTATTTGCAACACATCTCGGCATCACTGCATCCAAAGCATTCGATTGCTTTGTCTTCTGTTGCACTTCTCATGCATTGTCTACAATATTGTCTGATTTCAAGCAATGGTTTGCTTTTCTCTACAACATATCTCTATATTGATCTCTAACTACAGAACTTGTAAATTGATTTACTCTTATGCACATAGATATCAAATGAAGTGATGCGGCGATCAAATCAAATTTACGCCTCGACTATACTATAACACCATTTCTACACTTATTTAAATCATACAAAATGTTCAAATGTTTCTATTTATGCACTAAATTTATTTATCCAGATAGATTATTCAGAGATGTTAACAAATATACAAATTATATGCAATAAACAAATTAGATTTGAAGAATTCCTTCTAGGTTGTAAACTAACATTAAGTATTATCAGCACTTTGACCAATGTCAAATTTTAATTATATTCAACATTTGTTTTTACGTACAAATAATGTTTAAAATTAGATTTTAGTCAAAGAGGAGTTAGACATAAATAAAACTAAAAATAAATCAAATTTAAAACATTTGGTTGAGAAGTCGATAAAGAAAACAATTTTAAAATCAAATTTAAACAGAGATGTCGAAGGTTGACCAATCCTGGGGGGGGGGGGGAGGGGGGATATCGGAGGGGTATGGCCAAAAAAAGTTCAAAATTGCCCTATTTTTTCACAGCTTTAAACTGGATTTAAACTAAATTAAGGAAATAAATTGGATTTAAACCTAATTAACTATATTTAGACTTAATTTAAGCAAAATTAACTAAATTTAAACCGGATTTAACAAAAATTTAACCTAAATTTAGTTAAATTTAGCAAAAAGCCTAAAAAAATTTGCCGGCCGCCTTCGCCTTCGGCGGCAGGCAAAGTTTAAGAGGGGGTCCTCAGCTTCTCAAAATCCTGGGGGATGGGGGCCGATTTTTTAATCCTGGGGGAATGACGGGCTTATCCCCCTTCGACATCCCTGATTTTAAATCAAATATTTATAAAGAATTGACTAAACATTTTTCGATTTGTTAAATAATGGAAAATTTTAATCTTAACTTAAATATAAAATTTTACATATAATTGTTTAAATATCGAAAAATCTATTAAAATTGAATAAAATGTGCAAGTTGAGTTTAAATCAATTGATTTGGTGATGAACTGAATATAATCGAAACATTTGTGTTATTTTATTCTTTAAACAAATCTAACGAACAAATAGAATAAAGTTATTTAGAGAGAGAGAGAGAGAGAGAGAGAGAGAGAGAGTGAGAGAGTGGTTGCCTCTCAAGACGGAAGCCATAAATTTTGTATTCGCTGTTGAATGGCTTTTCTATCGACTATTAATTCTCAGTTCGTTCTACACATGACTTGTGAGACAAACAAAATCGATAGAAATTCGTATTCAAATTCAAACCAAGAAATCAACTTTAGGTGAAATTAGTTTATTTCAAATAAAGAACTTAGAAATCAAAAGGCAAATATATATTGGATCTAAAAAATATATTTTTGCACGACTTTCCAACTTTGGTATCGTTTTCACGAATTTATTTCTTTTGTTTCATCGCTTTCTCCTGATATTCGATACTATTTTGTGTCACTATTTTTCAAATCTAATAATTTATTTATGAATTTATTTTTGTATTTTTCGAATTAAATTATCTATAAATGAAAGCTTTTACTGAAATATATCCATTGATCGAAACCTAATGAATGAATTTGTTTTGTTTGAGATTTGGCTCAATTGAATACAACTGTATATATGATATAAACTAATAGATGTGAACAACGAGAATAAGTCGCAGTTTTTCTTCTCTTTAGCTTTTTATTTGACATTTTTCTGACTTATTAAGCATTGGGAGCGCCTGATAGGGAACTAAATGAAGGCAATGGAGGTATTGGAGCACTGGATGTGGTGCAGGCGATAGCAATGTAGGCAATGCTGGCAATGGAGGCAATTTGTGTACAAATTTAGTTTTGAGAGTGTAGTGCAAAACGATGATTGTATCGTTGATTTAATTTAGCCAATGCTTCCACTGCCAGAACCACTACCAGAATCACCACCAGAACCACCACCAGAACCACATAACCCTTGTGTGGACTCACTGTCTCTATATTGCATTGCAGAGCGAGTGTTAACTCTATGTGCTATTCGACGCACAGAGTATGTGGAGTATGTGTTGGCCTAACATCAACTAACATGAATGGCATCAATAACTTAACGCCGTTTCCGTAGTTGATGTTGAAAATGCAATAAATGTATTATAAACAGAATATAGGATTTGCCAGAATTGCCAGAATTACAAACAATCATTATTTGATATATTCATCGTAATTGTCATTACGAGTGCCCCGAATATTATGAACTCAAGCTGTGAACTGAATACATGGCTTATATCATAAATACAGTTTACACTACACTTACAATTGCTTTGATAACGCTTTAGATTAGCTCTTCTCTAGACATCTACCAATGCTATCAAATCATTTAGTTGTTCGCAATAATTAGGTTGAAACAAGTGTCGCTCAATTTATAATAATTGATTTAAATTGATTAAAAATATTGCTGTTATTTGTATAACTCATACATTAAAATATAAAATAATGGTTTTATTTAGCATAAATTGTATTTACTTATGTGAATTAAATTTAAATTAACAAAACTATAATAATATCGGTGTATAATTATATCAGTTTAATATGTTTTAGATATTTGAGTTAAAACTTTTGCTTAGTTTTAATTTAGCAATTAAGAAATTTAAATCTTATTTTCATTTAAATAGAAAATTTGATAATTAATATATAATAAGTCTTATAACTTATATAATTTAATATTTTAAATTTAAACCAATATATATCGTATATTGAAAACTATACTCTAGTAGTTTGTAGAGGTTGTAGTATATTTGTTGACATGTTATTGCAGTTAAAGAAAATTTATTTTTGAGTTTATATTAGTTTAAATCTAAAATCGAATTAGAAAACACTGATTAATATAATTTGAAGTATAATTATAGAATTTAATTAAGAACTAAATTCTTTTTGTATTTACTTTTAATTAAAATACTGTATTAATAATAGATTGAATTGAAAGCTAAATAATTGCTTTATTTAAATAATGAACATTAGGTTAGTTGGTATTAAAGGTGCATTGAGTTGATTCACGAATTTGTTATTTTATTTAAATTTTAATTTCTTTGACGTAATTATAGTGTTAGGCAAAGCCTCAGGTCTTTCAGATGCGTTTCGCAATCATTTCATTAAGAATTACTAATTTAATGAATCTTTTATTTTGATTGCATTTCAATTTCGAATAATGAAACTTATTTTATCTCAAATTTCAACGCTATCCCTGACGGCAGTGCCGGCGCCGTTGCCGGTGCTGTTGCCGGTGCGAACAAATTGTATTATTCGAATCTATTTGAGTACAAACCGAATATAGTCTAAGTCTATGAGTTGTGTCGGACTCTTATTTCGAGTTTTCTATTGATATCAACGAATATATCGAAATATAAAATCAGTTGTTTAGCGCTTCACAGCTTTCTCTCTCGTCTCGTCTCTAACTATTCCAAAACTAATTGATTCTCTAATTTGATATCTTTTTTGAATTAATTTACTTAAAATCAATTATCTATTTCTTTTGTCCATTGAATAACTTAATGTAAACTCAATTTATTTGATAGAAAACAAATTCTCTTATTTTAATTAGAGCTTAAATTACAGATAAAAGTACAAAAGCTATAAATATTTTTATCATTTAATTAAAATTTATATCTATTTAATTAAAAATTATTAACTTTATTGCACAAAATTAAAACAAATTGAAATATTATCAAAATTAGTTGAAAGTTTGAAATTATAATTATAATTAGAAAAAGTTTGATAGAATTGTTAAATAATTGAATAGTTATCTAATTATCTAATCAGTTAAGTATAATCTAATGCTTAATAAATATTTGATGCAAACGATGCAAACGTTTTTCTAAGCATAACATCATTTTATTAATACAACAAAAGAATACACAAATTGAATGACAAAGACATGCATCAAAACCTATTTACTTATCAAATTAAGAAGTATTTGGAGAGAGAGTCGACTTGAAGGCAGTGTTGGACGCGTGAGCCAACACAGACTCCGAGTGCTCTTTGGCTTTGCGTCGCAACTCATTGACGCTCGAAGAGGTGGAAGAGTTGCTCAAAGATGAGTGATTCAGGTTTGCAGAGTTTGAGGTAATTGTGCTGGTGGTGGAGGGGGTTGGCGGCAGTGGGGACAGAGAGCGGTTGGTCGGCAGACAACAGGCGCACAGAGCTATGGGACACAACCTTAATATATAATTTAGAAATTTTCTAATTTTGTCTTTTTTACCTTTAAATGGAAAGGAAGCCGAAGCGAACTGGTGTGCCATATGCGCCGGCACAAACAGGGGCTGTAGTGACGAGAAGCGCGAAGAGTTGGCAGCGGCGGCTGCGGCCGCGTTCAGCATACTATCGGTGCGATTCGGTTACAGTTTATTAGTATTTGAGTATAAATTGAGAGAAAACTAATTTTGATATATATTAGAAATGTTTGGAATACCTGTCAGAGCCGGTGAATGCCGACAAAAATGAGTTTCTGAGAGGAAATGTAGGTCCAAACGGATGGGTAGCCGTGAGTTCTTTGAGTAGTGACGCGCTTTCCATGAAAGACGACTGTCCATGAAGTGAGAGGGGAGGGGATCGTAATGAGGAAAGCGCTGAACCGCTCAAATCGTTTATTGAGTTTCGATTACTTCCCGATTGAGATACGATTAGAGGATTAAAAATCGATGAATTGGTTTGAATGAGAGATTTCTGAACGTTTTGCACGATTTGCATATTTAACTGACTCTCCGGCGTCTGTCTATCGATTAGTTTCGACTTAACAAGTGTTTCATTAGAGGGCGAGCCGTCAGAGGAATTGCAACTCAGGTCACCGTTAGCTTTGGGCTCAGGCGAAGAGCTCGGAGTCATAATCAGCTCATTATTGGCTGATGTCTCGACATTTATATTGTTTAACGAAGAACTATCACCAGATTTACTGTTTGTTTTATCCTCTCTCTCTTTGCGCAATCGTTCGGCTTTTCTCCATTTGGCCCTTCGGTTCTGTTCGCACAGTTAGCACACAATTTAAGTCAACAACACATTAGCACTATTTTAATATCAGTTTACACTCATTTCGCATTCTTAACACAGATATTCATTAAACAAATTCATTATAAACTTATCTCTTTTGAGATATAGTGTGAAAATAAGATTTAATGATTACCTCAAATGCGTTCACAAAATACTCAATACATTAACTGAATATAAAAAATAAACTGACGAATAGACTTGAATTCTCTAATTTAATAATATTTTTAAAAATAAATAAAATAAAAAATTAAATTTAATTTTTTTGTCATTTATTTAATTAAATTGCACTAAGTTTTAAAATTGTCACCAAAAAAGTTTTAATATAATTTGCGGCAAAAATTTTTAATTTAATTTTTACTTTATGTCAAATATAATGAGTAAACTGTAAATTGAATTTATAAGAGCGTCTAATAATAATAATAATAATAACAATCTAAGAGCAGAGATACAGAATTTAGACAAAATGTTTGGCATTAATAAATATATTCTGTAAAGGATTTAATGTAACTAAATTACTATATGATCCAAAAATATTTAACAAATGTCTATTAAATTTGAATAAAGTTAAATAATTATAAAATATTTAAAACTAATTGCCATTTGCTTTATATTATTATTTGATTGATATATATTTGATAGTTTGATAGTTTTGAAGGAAGAATATAAAACTTGCAATACTTTAATATCAATTGGAATGAATGAATCGATTGTTTAAAGTAAATGATTTTAATTACGAATTAATAGAGAAAAGTGATGTGAAATGTCTTACTTGAAACCACACCTGAACTCGAGCTTCAGTTAAGTTTATTTTCATCGCCAGATCTAATGATGTAAAATAAAATTTTAATTAAAGCAGAACTGATGCAAAAGCACACTTTGCATTACCTTCCCGGGTGAAGACGTCGGGATAATGTGTTTGTGCGAACGCCTTCTCGAGTTCTTCGAGTTGTTGAACAGTAAAAGTGGTTCTATTTCTCCGTTGTTTGCGCCGAACGAACGCGTCCTCATGAATGTCGCTCTGATAGGCAGCATATGTCGTGTCTGACACACAAAGTATGAATTGCGAACAATATATTATATAAACTATAAATAAATCTAATTAGGGGCCGGTGTTGGCAAAGAGGAAGGGGATGGGAGAGAGCATGAGAGGTATAGATGGATAGGGATAGATGGATGGAGAGACGCTTTCTATAGATGAGAGAGAGAGAGAGAGAGAGAGAGAGAGAGAGAGAGGACTTTTAAATTTAATTATTGTGTTATTTCACTGCATAGACTCATAGACTGCAGTCTCTTCTCTAAGCCTAATGTGAGTTTCGGTAAAGAATATGATTTCGAGTCAATTGAATTCAATTGTATTATATCAGTGGTTCGAAAGATAAAAACAGAAATTTTTTAGAGTTAGTATAACTGTAATAACATTCATATGATTTTTTCAATCAGACTTTTAGTTTATCTTTTAATGAGTTTGAAGTCGAATATAGAATTATATTTTGAACAAAAAATAGTTATTAGTTTAACATAAATTTAAAGATATCTTATTACGATTTCGAGGAATAGAGCGATATTGGCGCCAATACTATATAATTGATGATATGGTTGCGCTGTAGCACATACTGTACTATTGTATGACAGACTATATGTAATATATTTGGTTTTTTGCAGAAATTGTGTTATATATTCAAAGATGATCGCAAATATACAGAATATTCAATTACATATGAAGACTCATTTCATTTGAAACGTTCAAATCACATAAAACTGTGACCTTATTGTGATTCTATGCTTTGATTCACTTTTGCTTTATTTAAATAGAGTTATGGCAATGAAGTTGAATCCAATTTTAAATATACACTCTATTGCATAACTTTATTTAATACTACTATTTTCACTCAAATACACTCTAAGCTTAGCCAACAATTCGGAATTTTATTTTCTACTCAAAACCTATCTCTCTATAAGACACTGAATAATTCAATAGGTATTGAAAAGTGCAATAAATACTTTTAAGAAATTCGATTTTATTATATAATCAACTTTTACTCAAATAATGGAATTCTCAAAATTTTTAAACTAAATAAATATATTTTATATAAAATTATTTTAAAAGCGTTAGAGTTTTTGAAGTTGAAAATATTGATATAATATTCAATTTAGTCTTACATGGAGTTCCACTCGAATACATCGAGAGAGTAGGCATTCCTGTGGATGTAGTGCTTGGATGATGATGTGTACCGACTGGTGTACCCATTGGACAGTGATAGCAAAACATTTTGCCCCAACTCTTGTCTCGATTTTATTCTTAATCAGATTATGTGCTCTCAATGTGAGAGTTGTTTAGAACTGTTATAGAAATTAATTGAATAAATGAAATAAATATATTTTAAAACAATTTTTAACGATATAATAAAATTGCGACATAAGTCTTAATACGGACGGCTAATCGATACAACAATTTGTATGGTAAACCTCCCGAGCACTTACTCACTTCCCTTTAAGCATAAAATTTAGCTACTTTAGATTCCATTAACCCGTTTCCGATTAGGAAACTCATGCATCGCTTTCTATAACTTTGAGCCCTCTTTCAGACCCTCTCTATTAAAAGCATAACTTTTTCATTTAATAGAACGCAAAGAAATCTCTGTCCTCTCAATAAATTAAAAGAAAGTTTTAGATCAAATTCCGTTTCCTATTTAAGTATCAATTTGCTCTATTTGTTAGGGTTGGTCCAAATGTATGTCCAATAAATTAGTTCAGTTTTGTTGCTAATGTATCACAACTATGAAACTGGATATTGCATTCGCACTGAATTTGTTAATTGTATTTACGCCCGTAATGTCTCTTTTGTGCAATACATGCTTCCGAATCTCAATTCACTCAACATATTCTCAATGCAAACTATTTCCAAATAAATTATTTAAACTGAAATTATAGTTGAGATTTGATTTAAACAATTTTTAACAAAAAAACTTTTTTATATATTATTTAATTTAATAAATTTAACTATAAAAATTTATTTACCGATAATATTTTGTAAAAAAATAATTTTTGATAAATACTAAATAATTATATAAATACAATATATTAGAATAATTTTTTAAAACAACAAAATAAAATTAAAAATATATTTATTTGAATTAAAACAATTTCTTACCTTAAATCAAATGATGATATTTTTTGAGCGCATTTTATCAATAATGAAAACAACTTTATTTATCGCAACTTTTTGTTCAAATGAATGTCAAATCGAAGCGATGCGGCATTTTGTATAGGATATGATTACATTTGTTAGAGCGCCAGAGATTGATGGCTCGCTCTTCACTGATGCGCTATTGGATGGAGTTTGGAGAGTAGGGCCCGGAATATGCCTTTGCATCGATTTTCTAATCTGCTTTGAGTCTAACCTGAATATAGGCGGAGTCACCAGTTTTCAACCAAATAACATTTATTCCTTTACTCTTATATTTATTGTTTTCTGTTTTGATAAGTTTAAACTTATCTTAAATGTATTGAAAAAATTTATAAATGAAAAAAGTATTCTTTAAAATCAAACTAAATTTTTTCACTTTAAAAGTAATTTTGATTTTTTAGAAATAAAGTAATTTTGGAGTCGAATAGAATAAATGGTAAAAATATTTTACATTTTAATTTAAATTTTGTTTTACAAGTGAAATGTCTGTCAGATTTGCTGTTGGGGTTGGGTTTGAGCAGAAAATTCTGTTAAGGCTTTTATATCTGTTGAAGAAATTTGACAGAAATAACTCATAACTTGTAAAATACATTTCTTTTATTGAATAATTCAAGAGAATAGGAATTAGTTTAAGCGTCAGTGAAGGGTGGCATAGATGGCATAGATGGTGAAGGCACGGCAGGCTCGGCAGGCCTGGATGACATCTAAGGTTTGGATAGCAGGAATGGTGGCATAAGTTCGCAAACAATCGCAAAGTAATCATTGCATTAGTGCACAAGTAGTGTCGCTTTGAATATGCTGTGTCTGTCATACTGTACATCAATTAGCACTATTACCCTCCGGGGAGATCAGACACACGAAAGCCCTTCTATTGGTTGAAATTCAATTACTAAACCTGTTATAGGATCGAAAAGAGTGGAGTATATGCGCGCCGACTATATAACTGTATAATCATTTGTCTGACAGTCACTTGTGATGAGGAGTAGAGTTCATATTATATCTAATTGAGAGAACTGTACGCAATTGTAGAACTATTTTCAAGACTATTCACCAATTTATCAGTTGATGTAAATGAACTGAAATTAACTTTTGTTTCGCACACATAATGAGATGTTATTTATGTGCTAAGAGGTAGTCATCTAATTATGAACGACTCAGAGCTCTCTTATGTCTGTTAATTATCAAATGAAGAATCGTATTGTATATCACATATAACTAACTCTATTCTCTTCTCTTCTCTTCTCTTCTCTTCTCTTCTCTTCTCTTCTCTAACTCTATTACTGCTGTATATGCCGTATAATAGAGTAAAGAAGACTTCATTGAATATAATGGATAGTTAGCCAATGAGAGTCACTGTAGAGCTGTTCAGCTTTCGGCCAACAATAATCATCTTTAGCTCTTATGTCTACCATTGCAACCATTGCATTAACCATTGAGTTAGCATTCCATGTGATTTGGCCGAGTGTTGCCGTATTCTACTCTCTTTACCCAATACTGTAGTAGTGCTACACCACTGCAATGCCAGAGCCAACACCAGCGCCAACATCAGCGCCAATACCAGTGCCAATACCACTGGGCATTTCAATTTTGGCATAAAATTAATTACAAGAGTAGGAAAGCTATGGAAAGCTATTTATTTTATTATCGCACCAAAACTAAAGGCGAGCTCAGGGATTCACCAGTGCTTGCGGTTATCCCATTGGAATGAGACAACCAGACCATTCAGACCAGTCAAACCATTACCAACTCTGCCAACTATACCAACTCTACCACACATTCTATTGTAATCTATAGCTAACTGAGAAGAAATGCACTACAAATGACCTCATCTCCCATTAACACTACCAGTGCTCCAGTGCTGCTAATTTACAATAAATTTATTGTTCTCTCCATTTGTTTAACGAAACACCGAATGAGTGACAGTGCGTTCGAAGAGTTGCTTTACTCTCGAGGTTTTGCTCATTATATGACGTAATCATATATTTAGCGAATTTCCAATGAAAATGAGCTCAAGTCAGGGCTCAGTTCAGCACCAATTCAATTGTCACTCTCGGGACTCAATTGGGGCTATCGGAGAGTCGGAGTGAGAGGGAGAGGGAGAGAGTGCGGGAGACTCTCAGCCCTATTGCCATTGAATCTACATTTGACGACAAATGTGTTCTTAAGAGCAATAGAGCAAAGAGTAAATCGAGAATAAAGTCAAACACAAAATGAATGCTTTAGTGAATGTTAATCAACACAAAAACGAGTTCTGATCTGATTTGGCTCTCTCTCTCTCTCTCTCTCTCTCTCTCTCTCTCTCTCTCTCTCTCTCTCCATCTCTGCTTTCACTTGTTCATTTGGTGCCACTTATTAGCTCTATTAAGACAGCACACGAACAGAGCACTAGTAGAGCACCAGTAGAGCATCAGTGAGAGCACAGAGAGCGTAGAATTGAGTATTAGTTTTGTCGAATCAAATAAGTGAATACAAGTCCTAATTAATGCAAAATTAGTAATACAACTAATTTCAAACTTATAGTTAGTTCGACTCAATTCAAACTCATCTAAACTCAACTCATATTAACTGTATTGAGGCATAGCTGCACAACCACATAGACTAGTGGATGCTGTGCCGCACAGGCAGGGCCGTACAGTTTGTCTCCCTTTTGCGCAATTACACATCAATTTGAAGCTGATGTGCAAATGTGTGTATTTTAACAAATTTAATTATATTGCCTCCAAACGAAAATTAGTTTAAAGTTCGCCAATAATATAATTTGTCGTATAATTACATTTTTAGAATAAATTTTTGCTATTATTTCAACTAAATTCTAATCAGAAATTCTATTCGCAATCATTTCGATTAAAAAAACAATCAATAAATGAATGAATCATTATATGAATTATCCATTATATCTATAATTTATTTAATATTAATCATATATTTTGCTAATTCTAATTAATTATTTAAAAAATAAATCAAATAAATTATATTCAACCTTAGATAACCAAAAAATGGTCTGGCACATCTACAGCAATTTATGTTTTATAGTTTGTTAACTGTTTAAATTCATAATAGGATATAATCTATAACCGTGTAAAAGTGTTTTTAAACTTATAAAACAAATTTCCCTAAAAAATATAATTAAAAATCTGACTATTTTAACAGTACAGTATTTTCACACAGTATAACTGTACAAGGAAATATTGGTCTACAGTACACTAATTAGTACAAAAGCAATGGTTAATATTTTCTACAAAACAAGTCATATGTAAAGCAAAGATTTATACAAAATATGCAATTTTTTCAATAAATACATGTACAG
>JAQIYC010000529.1:0-13137 GCA_034699545.1 Porobelba spinosa
AAAATAAAATTATAATTTACAATTAATAAACACACTCATATAAACAGAACAACTCAAACATAAAATTGTAAAAATAAAACTTATTTTATTTTTCAATAAAAATAACAAAACCAATAATTAAGTCAAAAGAGGAAATTAAATTTATTTTAATATTAATAAAACAATTTTACAATTTTGTATTAAATTGAATGTCAAAAAGTGACTGAATTTCTAATTTCGTCTCTTCAGACAATTTAACTAAATATCCGATTATATATTGAATGAATAGAACAGAAATAGCTTAACAACTATCGGATTCATCAGATTCTTGTAGAGAGAAAGTCACACATTTGTAGGACTCCTTCTTAGTCTTCTTGGGCGGACTGGCGATAGTGTATCTCTGGATCGGAATAATCAGTGTTTTGGCGGCCGTTCTCTCTTCGGTCAGAAACATCGTAACCGATGACCGATAAACCGGCGGAGGTTTGTATGGAATCACTTCGAATGAACGATAAATATCCGTTTCATTGATTTGCATCAAATCGAGACATCCTTTGGCCGGCTTTTCACGAAATGTATAGCATTTGTATTCCTTATACACTTTTGACGGCATTCTTCACTTCAAACAGTTATTCTGTATTTACTCAATCAATACTTGCAGTCAAGTAATCAATAATTGTTTTATTCATTTGTTATTTATTTGATTTTCATAATTAACAAAATTTAATGCGAGAACACATCTACTGATACATAAATGAGTTCACATTAAAAAAAAACTAAAATTTCTAATTTTTAAAACTTAATTATTCTGATATGTATTCAATGTTCAGGTAATTGAAAATTATTTTACATTTTATTGATTTAAATTTTGTTTTGATTATTTTTATTTAGTTAGTCAATGAATTTTATAATAAAATATTTTATATAACAATATTAATCTTGCTAAATTATATATTTTATTATCAATGTTTCATATTTATAGTTAATATAAAAAACAAATAAAATTATGTCACCAATTGAGTTAACCTTATTTATGAATCAAACCAATAATTTCAACACAAAGTCACGTTTGAATCTGTTATTTGTTATCGATTTTATTAGTTTTGATATATTTTAAACATTAAAATATTGATACAATGAAAGAATAATAAAATTTAATAATTTTTTAAAAATCCAATTAAGTCAAGGCTATTGTTAAATAAATGTAATTTTTGATAAAAACATTGTCAAAAAATTTTGACATTACATTATCAAAACCAAAAATTAACATAAAATAAATATTTTTCAAATTTCAAAATTTTATAACTTTGCAACAAATCAGAGCAAAACAACAAATAAAAAGTTGAATTCATATAATTTTTATTCAATATTTTTACTGAAAATTTTAATTATTATTTTATGCTAAACAAGTAATTAAACCAAAAAACAAATTAAATATTATTTAGAATAATAATAAAAACAAAAATAAGAAAATTAAAATAAAATAATACTAAAACTTCAACAACAAAATTGTTACCATGAACATAAATTAAATAACAATTAAAAACGACGTTTACTTAATTAATTGCTAACATAATAAACTAGTTTTAATATAATAAATAAATTTAATAATATAACCTAGCTAACCCAATAACTACAACTTTTGAAACAACTCATCTTTTTTATCACCCTGAGCAGATCTTTGCAATTTACTCCACTTCTTCTCACCCTGCTCGTTATCCTCTTTATCGCTTTTGTCATCTCTGAATGCAATTTTCGGTGAATTAAAGTTGAATTTCTTGTCCATATCGTTGGAAATGAGTTTAATCTCGTTCTGCATTGAACTGACTTTCTGTTTGAGAGAAAGCAATTCGTCGTTTGAGACCAACGTCTTATCGGTTCCATTGATTAAATCCCTTAAAGACTCAATTTTGCAATTCTTCGCTAAATTCTCTTCAGTTAACACATCAATAGTTTTGCTGAGTTTTGAGATTTCGTTCACGAGTTCGCGAATCTTCGCGTCCTTTGCACTCAACTCGAGCTTCAATTCGGATAATCTGTTTTCGTTTTCAAATTCGGTTTCTTTCGTCTGTCGATCGTATCGATCGATAGTGTCTTCAAATTTTTGGGTTAAATATTGGATCCGTTTCTCAAGTTGTCTGTTCTGAACAACTATTGCATACTTTTCGTCGCTTTCGATATTCAGATTCTTATTCAAAATTCGGTTTATTTTTGGGATAAGAGGTTCGCCGAGAAGTAGGAAAAAGATTTCGACATTAAATGTGTTCCACAACTCGTGCCGATTGTTATACATAGTTATGGCCACAATTCCAAATATATTAGCGATCAGATCGACATCACATTCCTTTAGAATATGTTTGACAAACTTGCCGTAATGGGGAATGTATGGCATATCACCGATTGTCACCAACCAGTCCTCAATAAACTGATAGTACTTTTTCTCTCTAACCCTCCGCTTACGTCCGCAAACATATTCAAACTTTTCTATAATTGTGGCCAAAAGTATTCCATCTCTGAGTTCCCCAATTGTATTGATTGCAGTAAACGTCTTCTGTCCGGTGCTCTTGTTTAGAGCATCCAATGCCTCGTTTAGTGAATTGATAAAGTTATCCGTATCAGAATAGGCCACTGTCTGGTTGATTGGATTTGGAGTTTGAATTTATATTTATTAGTTTATAAATACATAGCAAACCATATAATTATAATAATTTATTTTAAAAACTATTTATATTTAAATTAAAATTAAATAAAATTACCCAGACAGACATTTACATTAAATGAATTTTATATAAATGCTTTTTTACTCTATGTTTTACTTTATATTACATAATTAAGAATTACATAATTAACAATGTATTTTTGTTATTGCAACTTAAGTAATTTTAATCTCCAATACAATTGTAATATTTCAAATATATATGACTTAAGGGACGTATAAGTTAGTCTAAACTGGTTATCCCATAAAATTAATCCTGTACACATGTTAGAACACATTCCAGAATTAATGCTGATAAAGTTTCACATTAATATTTTGAAAATTATTTAAATACATTTTTGATTTTAAATCTTATATAATTTGACATAACATTAAAAAATCATTAATAACTTACCATTTTTTCTCAATATATGATCTATTGCTTAATTATTAATACTGTAATGAATTATTCGCTCATTTTTAGTATATTTTGCAGATTTTTTCTCCTAACTATGACTTTCAATTGTTTTTCCTATAATGAATAAATGTTTTAAATCAATTAAAAATTTAAATCCAATGCTCAAAATGCACATAATTATTGATTTTGTTGTTTTAGATCACAAAATCCAAATCCAAACACACATTATCTTATTTATGTCGTGAATCACGACTTTGTTATTCTGTTTATTGATTTATTGCTCAAATCTATTCTATTGAATATTATATAATAGAAAAATGTTTTGACTCTATTGTTAGTATTGGTCAACGTTTTGATGAATCAATGCATTCTTTATTGCTATACTTTTATCGACTTATAAGTGATTTTTTAGTTCATTCAACTCATCACAAGAAATAAAGCCATAGATAATCGAAATGACATTTTGATTGAATAGGTATGAAATATGCATTTTCTATAAGACGGCTCATATTTCGCACAAAAAGCAGTTTATTTTTAACCCAAAATATTGTTTAGACATAAAAAGCATTTTAAAAATTACCGGCAATTCATTATTTAAAAAGTTAAGAAAAAACGTTCAAAATATAATAATTCACAAAAAAAAACAGATTTTCAGCAAAAAATAAAACGAGAAAATAACGATTCTTCAGGAAATTATCGAACATTAAAATGATTTATAATATTTATTTTGAGTCTCAAATAAATGCATTCAAACGCCGATAAGAATGTGATCACGATTTTGGTCAAACACCGGGAGTGGCCAACGGAGAGGGTATTTCTTAATCGAAATATCTGCCCAAAAGAAGACAACAAAATAAACAAATTTAAAAACAATAAAAATTACCAATCCTTGCAAATTATATTATACAAGATTATGCAAAATTACTTCTAAATATACTCTGTTTATCCTTTACTTTTTAAAATTAAATATAAAATTCATAACTTATTATTTAGGCTACTACCTTGTTCACAATATTAATCTAATATTATTGAGCTTGGTTACCCCTGGTCAGACGCTAACTCAAATATTATATCTAGTAATGCCTTGAGATTTAGGGTCATATTTGAGGTAATAGTATATTTAAGTTTAGAAAATAAAACTTGTGAAGAGAGGGAGTGGAGAGAGAAAGTCAATTGTGTGTAAACTTGAAATTTGTTTTTAAAAGTTGGCATCAAATAGGCGTTTGCGAAGAAATTAAGGACACCGTTAGGTGTAGTTGGGGCTCAACAGTGCGGAACGAGTGCTATATTTGCTATTCGAGTGCAACAGAAATTCGATGCAAAATAAGTTTTGGCAAAAATGAGTCTTAACTTAATTCTAGTGTCGAAGGTCGAAACGCTCAGGGTATAGGGGGTCAGGTAGGGTATCAACTGAAAAGTTAAGAATAGGTACAATTATTTAGCAAATGTATTATTATTAGTTTTTGCTATCATTTAGTTAATTAAACTAGGTGTTAATTGTATTTATTTATATAGTCAATTTAATTAAACTTAAATTAAACTAAGTTAAATTATCAGGCTTGAGTTTAATTTAACAACATTAACTTTTTAATCATTATAAATTGTTTAAAGTTAAAATAATCTTAAAACTGAGTCAATTCTTTGCTTGATAAATTTTAAAGAGTACAATAAGGTATAAAGGGTAGATATTTAATTAAAACTTATAATGCTGAGAAAATTTAATGCCAACCCCCTCTGACATCCCCCCGAATACATATTGAGTCACAGTAAGCAACTTATTTGAATGACTACTTCACCACTTCTTGTATCCCTAACCTTGACTCTCGAATGTGTGAGCCGTTCCAACTCCAACATCAGTACATAAATCAGGTCTAACTATAAAACATTTTACGTTCACTTCTCTAAACAAAAAAGTAATCACAACTACTCAGTCAGTCCTCCAGTTCTTCAAAAGTTCTTCCACTCTCTCCGCGAAACAACGATTTTGCGAAAAGAGTTCATTATTTTGTTCAAAAAGTTTTTGCTTTCACTTACTTTTTCCACATTTTTGTTGTTTTGGCGCTAAACTGTAAAATGTGTCGAACACTATGTTATGTAAGTTTTTGTATCAAAAGGTTACTTTTATTTTTGTTTAATTTATTGTTCAAATTGAGACTAATGTTCATTTGTCTGCGAATTTGATTAAATGCTTTTAATGTTTTCATTAAATAACTTTCCAGTTCTTCCTTAAACACTGACTATTCATATGCTGTCATAAACTTATAATAAGTTTTATTCAACAAAATGTTATTCTATTGAAAGCGTCCTTCGAATTAATTATTTAAATTTTCTTAAATTAGTTTATCGTTTATTTCAATCGAAGACTAAATAAAAGTTTAAATTGTATTTGAATTTAAGTTATTTATAACTCGTGTGAATAATTTAATGTTAAACTTAAATTTCAAACTAATTGCTTGTTTTTAGTTGTGTTTTACTGAAAATTACTGAAAACACGAATTAATATCTAAAGATAATAAATGAATCATTAAATGATTGAATGAGAGTGGAATGGGAAAATATTTTGAAATATTTTAATTAAAATGCAAATTAGATTTCAACTAATTATATGTTAATTGAATAACATTTTTGAAATAATTTTCTAACTTATATTAATTTAATAATTAATAATTTTTCACAATTTTATGCTACTTTTTCCTAACATATCGTAAACCGGATTTAACTTCTCATCAGATTTTTTTTCGATAAGTACTGAATATAATATTAATTTAATATTAAAAAGTTGATTTTTATGTTTAATCTATCATGTTTATATGTTTGTTATCTAAAATGTCTCTAATAATTAAAATCAATTATTAAGATATTATTCGATAATCAAATCAAATCAAAGTATTTTGACTTAATGTTTAAACATTAAACCACAACTTTAATTCACTATAAACTTTAATTTTATTATTGAACAAGTTGTTATTTAACATTCCTATATTACATTAAATTTTATGTAAATGTATTTAACATTCCTATCCAATGCACAAAATTTAAATTTAAAATAATAGCAATAATCTATTAATGATCATCAAATTACAATCTAATTGCATCCTTCAAACTTTATTGAAAAATGATTGTTTAGTATTATTAGCATATGAAACAAAAAGTAATTTTAAAATAATTTTTTAAATTTTATTATAAATCTTTAATAGTTTGTTGTTGTTTATAGTGGTTTAATGCTGTAATTAAATATATAATTATTATTTTAATTAAACTAAGTTATGGTCTCATCGGAACCAATTTTTAAAATATATCTGTAAAATATATTATGCAAAGGGGAGTTTTAAAATTGAATGTTTAAAATTCAAATTCAATTAAGACTCACCTTTTTTTTGCGAAAATGTCTTTCTTTTATAACATTTTATACTTCAATATCTGGTTTACATTTAATTAGATATTAGAACAGATATTGAGATAAATCAAAATTTATGGCGTTTTTCCTCCAATGCGTGTTACGGAACCCATAATTATTATTATGTTTATGTAATTCAGCACTTCTTGTCTTCGAGAAATATCTTGTAATTTGTTTGAGAGAAATGTTTGAATCCTTGATATATGTGTCGAAAGAATTTTTGAATTACTCTCAAGAAAGCAGTATTTTATTGTGCTTTGTGCAATGAAAAGTTCTTGGTTAGTCGTAAAATTATCAAGAACATTCTATAAATAAAATTAAGTATGAAATCCAAGTTTATATAAATATTAGTCAATTATATAATAAGTCAAACAATTAGTTTATATATGAATTCCGTCATTATTTAAATATTTGTTTAGTAAACCAAATAATATTCAACACATTTTCCCACCAAAAGTGTCAATAAATGTCTGTTTAATATGATATTTGTTTAAAGAATAATAAACTATAATTTGGTTTAAAACAAAACAAACATTCTTTAGAAAACTGCAAACTCGAAAACTCGATTTGAAAACTGTTTCACACCATTCATACAATTCATTTATATTATTATTAAAATAATAAATAATTATTTCGTTTTATTGCTTACGAAAGCGATATTAACTGCATTTCTAACTTCCATTCTATGGCTTATTCTCTGTATTAAGAGATAATTGATTTTTGCAAAAATCGGAAAAACTTTATGAAATTATTTAATTGTTAAGAAAAATTAAGCGAAATCTTAGTGTTTACGTGAAATCATGCATTAATTCACGATTTTTATTCCTAATTACGATTTGTATATTAAATCATGAATTTTGTGTTTTGTGTTTAAGCAATGATTTCTTGTTTGACATTTGAGTTTTGCGAAAAAAAACATAAATATCTAAATATCTATAGATTTTTAACAGTTATTATCTCACGTCATACCAAAGATCTCGGATTACTTTCGCTTTAAAATTGAGTATTAATGCGATTGACTATCATTTGCCAAAATAAAACTTTGAACTCAAGTACACAAAGAGCTTATATTGAAAAATATGTTTTTAAAAATTTATCCTAACTTTGAATTTTAAATGTGAAGTGGGTTTCGATTTTTCCAAAAACAACACAATTTTATTCTGTTTTCCTAATTTATAAAAAAAACTTTTTATTGAAAAACAAGTAAAAGAATAATTAGTTTCAAAAAACTTTTTTTTTATGAATTATTAACTAATTTTTGACTTCAAGTCTAATAATGAGTTATTCTATTGATTTAGTGATCAAAGCCTTAATAGTGTTGTCATCGCTAGTCATAGGGATTATCGAATGTAATCCTCGAATAAGATGTGATTCAATCAAATTAAATCCGTGTCATTGTGTCGACAACGGGAAGACATTGGATGTGAAGATCGAGACAATCAGCTGTTCCGATGTTTCCGTTGATCTGAAGTTTATATCTCAAACATTAGACGACTCCGTATTTAGTCGATTAAAGTCGAGTGAATACCGAATCGAGAAACTGGTCGTCCGGAACACTCAAGTCAGACAAATTCGATCGAAAGTATTTCCAAAGATCTCGTTCGTCGACATCGAAATCAGTGATAATAGAGAACTGGATTTTATCGATAAGAATGCGTTCGACGGAAGTGTTCAGAGTTTGGAGAATATATCGATTCTTAATAACAAAAATCTGTATAAATCCGAACGACTCGAAGAAGATCTCTGGAAACTGTTGTCCAAATTCGTAAATCTGAAGGAATTATATTTGTCGGGAAATGACATAAAGTCTATACCGAGTAATGCCTTCAATGTTGACCAAAATCATCTAAAACTGGTCCGGATTACTCACAACAATATCCATACCATCGGTGACTTTGCATTCTCTCGACTGAGCGCTCCGTCACTTCGACTTTGGATCTCTCACAACAAGATTAGCAAAATTGGCAAAAATACGCTCAGATTTAAGCCTTCGATTGAATTAATCGGTTTAATCGATTTGAGCAATAATTCACTAACGGATGACTCGTTTGATTCGGAAGCGTTCACCGAAATCGGGCGACCGCTGGCCAACCTGTATCTCAAAGACAACCAAATCCATACACTTCCCGAATCCATATTCGGACCGCTGTTCGATCGCTCGGATAAATACAACTTTCAATTAGAGATCTTCTCGAATCCGATTCGATGCGACTGTTCTATGCAATGGATCGTCAAAACCAAATACTGTTATTCCGATACTCGGAAAGCATTGGTCGAGAATCGGATTTTCGAAATCAAGTGCGGCTTCAATGGTCTGCCCCTGAGTGCCGCCGACTTTTCACCCTGTCCACATTTTCGGGAACAACTCTCGCCTTCTTGTCTCAAAAGCGCGAATATACCGCTCACTTACCATAAGATTAATTCTTATCTCTTTAACACTTTAATTATTAATACAATTATTTTCTATCATTTAATTTATGCTAATTTTTAGTTTTAATTTCAGTTCAAATATTTTGTTTTTATTTTCTTCCCCTCTTTTTAATTCAGAACTTTTTTCAAAATTTAAATTTTAATTGTCGACAAACATCATTAACATTTAATGTAAATTTTTGAAATTAAAATTTCATTTATTATTTATAGTAAAAAAATTATAATTGTGTAAATGCTGTATGTGTTGAGAGCCAAATCAAAACATTATAATTAAGTTAACCAATAGATTGCTATTGTATTTGGTTTTGAATCCAAAGCTTAATTTCCATTTCTGTATGCAAACAGTGTAGGAGTAATCAAATTATAAAAGTTAGCAATACTTATAAATAAAACAACAAAAATAAAATGTTTAAAAAAACTAAAATCCTTTGATTGAATCGTTTGATTTCCACTTATGCGGAGTAATAGATAAGAGAATATAAACAGAATTTTTCTATATATTCCGAAACATATTTCAAGGCAAATGTTTTATCATATTAATGATGAATATGACGTCAGAGAACAAAAATTTGTTTCAAAACCATTAAAACCTGTAGACTATGAAACTTTTTGATTTACGAATAATGTTTAATGAAATATCTCCAGCCTTTTAACCTCTGAATGCATTGTTGCAGAAATTTTCGGCAAAACTTTGTTTTTTTTTCGGTTCAAAAGGAGATATACTTTGAAATACTTTGCAATGCATGACAAGTGATGATCGGATATTAGAAAAAGCATCAAGAGTAAATTGTGTGAAATTTATATTGTATAATAGATTTTTTGTTGCGATGCGATTCAAATGTGGAACTCCGGCACTGAGTGCTGACATTATAACCGGATTTTATTGTACGGCATACCCATTGAGCTGAACCTTGACTTCGACTGTACTGTACGTACGCTATAATAGCGAGACTGGCTGTAAGAGTACATACTTTTGAACGAAAGGCATGAATTCAAATGTGGAAATGTGTTTGCGCTCAAATTTTGCTCTTCGTATGAATGCCTACCTAACCACCTAACCAGCACAACAGCGAACTCACTTTCAGATTGTTTGCAAATATTGTTTTCATGTATAATTTAACTCGTTTTGCAATTTCTTAAATGTTTTAATTTTTTCCCTGTTTAATCTTCAAAGTAGTAAAATAATAAAAGTTTATAAAAAAATAATGTAAATCTCAATACAATATTGATATTTCTAAAATAATCACTCCTATTGAAAATGTTAGGTATGTACGCATTGTGTTGTTTGTTATTACGTTTATAATTCAATATTTTTTCTACAATAACTAGTCTGTGTTTTTTCAAACGCTTGTATCAATTATTTAGCATGCTCGTTTATAATAGTAGTGATTATTTTATATTTTAACTATAATAATGTATTTCCTCTCATATTATATCATTTATGTCATAATTGTTGAACAAATTTGAAAATGATTTTCATTTTATTTAATGGCATAATAGATATGTTATGATTATATTTATAGTTATGATATAATCGAAAAATTAATAGCATATTAATTATATTAAAAATTATTTATTCATTAATCGAGTCATTGTAGGTTAACCTTGTTATTTTTATGTGATTTTGTAATTGGATAAAGTATAATATTTTTATATATAAAAGTTTGAATAACAAAATTCACACGAATTTTGGTTTTCACAGTAAACAAAAAGTTTTAACTTAGATCTGGAACTCATATTTTGAATAAATACGTCAAATAAGCCATTTGTTGGGGTTTTTGTAAAATATGTTTTCTTAAAAGTGGATTTAAAGTTATATGAAACTTGAGAACCAGTATTGAGAATATGAGTAGAAAATGAGTTTCAAAAGAAAAAACAAAAACTCTTGACTTAAATAATTTATTTAGTATTTCAAGGCTTGTCCTGAGAACCGATGACCGAATTGTTTGTCGATTAGACCTCTCCGTAATCCTCCCTTAAAAATAAAATCGAAACTAAAAAATTCATTAATCAAAACCAATACAGACTTGATATCAAAAACAACTTTTTATATAAACTTTAGATTCTCTTCACTAGATATGCAATATCTCGAAAAAAGTTGAAAAAACTTATTAGCGATAGACTATGAAATATTAATGGGATATAAAAATGGTTTTTTGTCTGAAAAATAACATTTCTCACACAAAAGAATTACATAAATTTTATACACAATTCTGTGGTCTTTAAATATTTACATAATTTTTAAAATAGTAATTAAAACTAATTAATGATTAAAATATAACAAACTTATAATTAAGTTTAATTTCTATCATTTTAGGAATTTATTGTTTATTTTGTTGGTTAATATGTGTGAACATAGTCGAGATGAGCGCCGCCGTCGCGGCATTGCCTACCTGTCCCGCACCCGAAACCCTATACCCGTGTAATTGCAACAGCAGTTGGAGTCGCATAACGTGCGGCAAAACCATATCTTCGAACCTAATTCTCAAACAAATATTTCAAGAATCTAGTCGTCAAACAAACAAATTACTTGTATTCCAAAAGTTCGTATTCCAGGACTCGATTGTGGATCAGATCGAAAGCGACACTTTCGACAAATTCGCGTTCAGAGAGATATCCGTCGATCACAACGACTATCTCGAGTCGATCGATGAGAACGCGTTCCGATCGACGTATGATATGACAGATAAGGTCTACTTCGAGTCGAACCCATCGATCGGTTTGAGGAGTGACAGTGCAGTCGACTTCTTCAAAATGTTGAGTCAGTTTCGAAACGCAAGTCTAATCCACGCAATCGATTGCGGACTTCAATTCATTCCCGACAACGCGTTTCGGCCATTACTCGGAGTACAGAGTCGTCTTCAAAGGCTCTCTTTAGCCAAAAATCGTATCATAAATGTCGGAAACTTTGGTTTCTCTAATTTGCCAAATATTAACTATTTAAACCTTCAGCACAACCTAATTGCTGTTCTAAACAAACTATCATTAGTTATGAGTGAGAATAGCGAACATATATTCATAGATCTGAGCAAAAATCGATTGACGTTCGAGTCGTTCGACTCGGGATCGTTGGCCGCAATCAACCGGCCATTCGATCTACAACTGTCCGACAACGCCATTACGTTTCTCAACGAATCAGTTTTCAAGCATTTGTTTAAAAGATCTATTACTTTGAAGTTATGGCGAAATCCTATCAATTGTAGTGATTGTCGAATGAAATGGACTTCAAATGAAAAACAATGTATTGTTTCAAACAATACCATCAGTTATGCCCAACGGATCGACTTTCAGTGCAAGTTATTTAAAGATAATTTCAGGCGCTGTGACAACAATAGTGACACCGGAGTAGATATGTCGGACAATCCACTCGCCTGTCCACTCGTCAGAGACCTATCAAATTCTGTACAAATCAATTCACGACTTATTCTTAGCTCAATCTTATCTATTGTTTTATTTAAATATATTTTAGTTTTTTAAATACAAATTTATTAAATGTCTTAAAGACAACAAATTTTTTTCCTAAACGTTTTTTTATATAAATATAATATTTATTTAAATAAATTCAAATGTAATCGAATAGAAATTTTATTAATCATCAAAACCCCACACATATTATGCGAAATATTTGCAAAAATAAAGTTTCATTGAATTCAAAACTTGTGTTTTTGTCGAGCAATCAGTTTATGAATTCTCGGTAAATGTCGTACTATTACTGATTTCTCGTTATTATAGAAATAAATGCCATTTATCTTCATTAATACCTAAGCAGTTAGGTTTGCATCCAGCACATTATAGCACATTCTAGTACATTATCCAATACATTTGCTATAGAGATCAGTATCTCCTGATGGATGTGCTCAGCACTCGACTAGTACTCGATTAGTACTTATTCCTTATCTATAGTTGGCCTCAAAGAGCACTCGAATCGAATTAATCGATTTAATATTATATAAGTTTAAATAATTGGATTTTGTTTATTTGCAATGTTTTAAAATATTTGGCATTTTATATAACTAAAAAATTAAACAAAAATTAATTGAATTAAAAAATCCAAATGCAAATTAAATAATAAATGGATTCGTTTTTAATATTTACACTTTACTTATGCATAAATGACTAATCTAGCACTTTTTGAGTATACCTTACCCAGGGTTGGCCAGACTGAGTCAGGTCAGGGGGGGGGGTTCAGGTAGGGGTAAATGACTCATTTTTTCTCAA
>JAQIYC010000530.1:0-13136 GCA_034699545.1 Porobelba spinosa
TCATAAATTTTATATTGAATATTACTAAAAATGGTAAAGTTCAAAAATCTAATTTAGGTTTAACTAATATATTAAAAATGTGACAAAATTTTTATATTTTAAGGCTTATATAATACAAGCAGTAAAAAGAATTTGTTTTGCTAAAGCGTAAATTTTTTCAAATATAAATATTAGGTATGTGCAAGAGGGGATCAGTCCGTTGTTTTTTCGAGTTTGAAAAAACCTATATTACCTACAAATTTGCAAATTTCTTTACTTTTGGCGTTCCAGCGCTCAAAAATAGCGGTTTGTCGCCAGAAATTGCTGCCATAGCACTTTTGAATTATTCCTTACCTGATTCCTCCTTGGATTTTTTAAGGGGAAATCTTCTATTTTACCCTAACTGAACCCTCCTCTGCCTTGCACATCCCTAATGAATATTAAATTTCAAAGTTTTTAATACCTTTTCGCTAGAAAGAGGTATATATAAATTTGGGCAGGCCCCCCTCCACCCCCATTTTTTATCAAGGAGGTTGCGGACCTGGAATTCCCATTAGCCAAACCTAGACTAACATATTTTATTTTATATATTCACACTTTAAAAGTTTATGCTTTAGCAAAACAAATTCCTTTTACCTAAACAACAAATATTTTATAAGTTTTTCCAATTATTAGGGTTTATTTTTATTAGACTTTACCCGATCAAGTAAGCACCTCGATCAAATTGGAAATGGCGCCCAGATGACACAAATTATAGTACAGACAAAAAAGAAAGTTCATGTTTAACTCTGGGTCACTGATATCATTTTTTTTTAATAACAACTGATAATTATAATCATGTTTTAAATTTAAAATTATATTTATAATAAAATTTTGGTTTTACAATTTAATTAGTAAAAACTGAATATAATTTTATTTAATTTTTGTTTAAAGTAAATTATTATTATACAAATTTTAACTATTTTTAAAAATATTTTTTTTTAATATGTAAAAATAATAATTAAACTATTAGTGTTAGTCAAAATTACTTTTAAAGTAAAGTTACTTTTACTTTATATTAAAACTTAGTTAATTAAAAATTTATTTAAAAACTTATAATTTTTAAATATAAATTTTGTCAATATTATTAAAATTAACAACTTAATTATAAAACTCATTTAGTTAGATTTATTATAGATAATTAATATTAAATAATATTTTTAAAAATTAACTGTATTAAATTATACATTAAATAGCCAGTAAAAATATAATAATGTAAAATAGAAATTGTTAACATTAAATTATTAATGATTTTTAGATGAACGAAAAAGAGCACAAATTCTTGTTAAATGTTCTGAATCTCCATAACTAATCACTTTTTGTTTTACTCAAGTATTATAACAAACTATTGTTTTGATTAATGCAAAACACTATTTAACAAAAACGTGGTTTTGCTATCATTTGTCATATGTATAATAAAACTTTTATTAGACTAATATTTTCCGCCTATACGTAGATATAAACTCTATTCATTGAAGTCATACTTTTCCTAAATTAAACAAAAAATAAAACAATTTTTGGTTTATTGAGGAAATGTTAACAACTATTACGTTATCGCATATAATATAATACAAAGTCATTCCGAAAGCCATAACGTAATCGATTTGTCTTTAAATTTTTGATTTATTTTTTTAAATAAGTATATATTTAAACACAAAACTACTGTATTTTGATTTAAGTTTATTTGAATAACTTTATAAGATATTAAACTATTAGTATGTTTAGTATTTAAATAACAACATAATCCAACACAAGCCAGGCAAGTCAGATTTATTCAGCTTGGCAAGTTATTTGACTTATTTATCTGCAGGGATTATCAGTGAAGACTCCTCATCAACCCCATCTCCAGAATTAAAAATATTGCTTCTGACCTTTCAAGATTCTTAAGAAAAAAGATCCCCTATAAAATAAATAGCAAACTTTTTAACTTTATTGAGCTAAATCCTGTTTAAATCCAATTATAATTTAGTGTTAGTTAAACGTATAACTTTTTCAACCCCTATCATGACCTTCCCCCAGGATTTTAGTCAATTTTTAAAAGTTAACTCAACCCATACCCCCCCACCCCCCAACTCCGAAGTCTAACGACATTTCTGAACTGATTGTCTGAAACAAAAAAAAGTAGAATAAAAATAATTTTAATTAAATTTTTAAATTCCAAATTAGTTAATTAAAAATAAATTGATTTTTTAATTTTAGTAAATTAAATATTCTTAAAATAATTTTTGCCAATTCCAAAGTTGTTTTCAAAATTGAGGCAAGGGTACATTTTTCAATATCCGTTCGCTACTAATCCTTAGTTTGATATAAATTAAATCAAAAGTTTTATACAATTTTCAGAGGAATAGTTGAATTGAGTGATAGAATCCAATAAATTTGTAAAACTCCTAAAATTCTCCTTTTATTTGCTTTACATTATTTGATTCGAATCTTTTGTGAAAAGAATTGTTGGAATAAAGGCATCGACTGATGAACGAACACATCCAACACATCCAACACATCCGCCTTTACATACTTGACATTGCAGTCGACTATATATTGTTGTTCTGAGCATTTCCTCCATCATTGGAAGGCATACACTGACAGCTCTGATCGGACTATAGGAGACAAATGATTGGCGAAATGAATGAGAAATATAGAGAAAAATGAATCGACTATTAAATTGATTAAATGTTTGTCAGTTTCTCTGTTATACTCGAAATTGAATTAAAGCCGAATATAAAACAAAATTTATTTCTCCCAAACCATAGAAGCAAACAATTTTAGAATCAAAAGCAAAGTTTTGCTTCACTTAATAAGATGTCATTAACTGGAATCGAGTATTGGGTTCACTCGATATCGAATGATAAATGAGTTTTTAGTATAAAAGAGTCTAAGGGTATAGAAAACTATATGAAAGTATATGAGAGTCTATACGTATATACCGTAAGAGTATATAATAGTTGTGTTTTAGCAAAAAAGGCGATCTATTGTCACCAATAGCTGACCTCAGCTTTTGACGAAATCAATGCTTTGATTACATAAACTAACGACCGATTCGTGTAAAACGACTTCAATTAGGTTTCGCAACGAGAAACTCGATATCCGGACTCTTAACTAAAGAATGGTTCAAATATTCATTAGTTAAATGCACTTCGAGTGCTTGTTGCAACATTGCAGCATCATGTAAATGTGGAATCATCTAGAACATATTTGATCATATTTTATAATATTGAATATGATGTACAACAAGAAATAAATGTGAAAAATGAAAAACAACGTAAAAAGGCATTAATGTCTGGAGTCATATATTTTGGTTAAAGTGAATCTTAAAGACAAAACAGATTTTTCATTTAATATCTGGATGCTATTTACTGGTGCATATAATGCAGTTGAATATAATTTCAAAATTATTTTTTCAAAACTTTTCACTCTTACGAGTCGCTACACATTTAACATACTTTGAAAAAACAAAAATTGAAAAACTTTTGGGAAACCCATCTCTCAATAGATTAGGGAATCTAAGCTGAGCTGATGTTTTGCTCATCTTTTCGTCAGCTATTTATTTAGCAAACTTTGATAAAAGAGTAAAATAAATCAAAAACATGACATAAACCAGAAAATCACGAACAGATCTGACGGCTAAGGGATGTAAAAACAGTCAATACTTTGCTCTATAATCAAATCAAACTATTAATCGATATCTTGTTTCGCTGTTGTTTAACATTTCTAATAACAATAATAATGATTCAATTTATTAATAAAGTTATAATTATATAGTTTTGAACAAATTTAAACTGAAATTGACGTTAAAGTCAATAATTATTGGCAATTAAAATAATAACTATTAGATAAAAGCAAAAATATTTTGTTCCGATCATATAATTCTGATTGTCATAACTTATCTCTTCTGGTGTTCTGATTCATAGCCTTTTTTCTCTCGCTTTGATATTTTCAATAAATTATTCTGAATCTCAACTTTAGTTTAAAGTTTTTTGTGCAAAAAATCCAAATTTTATTTTAAAACATATTGTTATTTCGTTTTATACAAAATAAAAGAATTTATTTTTGTATCGTTCGGTGCAGTCAATGGAAAATTGAAAAATAAAAAGTCATTTATAATTCATTTCGAGTTTTTATTGATTTCATTCATATCACAGTTGACTACAGATAACAATAAATTAATGTCTTTTCTCAGCGTCTGATTGTAAAGTCGGCTATACTTGGCATTCATCGGTTGAGACCATCTATTAGTTCAAACTCGAAGTCTCTTCGGCCACAGTTTCAATGGTTCGTCTCAACTGTTTGGTCTGTTTATCATCACTACTATCACAGATCAAGTGCTTTCTCGAGTGCAGACAATCGATATCGTTGTCGGCATTCAGTTTATCCCGATTTGGGTCGAAGAGAGCCATCGCTTCTTCGCCATCGTTTTGCAGATAATAATTATATAAATCGTCGCTAAAAAATGTGGCCAATTCTGGCGCCGCTTGACGTTTAAGGTTTACAAACTCTTCGTCTTCTTCTTCATCGTCGTCCTCATCAGCCATCGGATCCACTTTCACAGACGGAGATCTAATTTCTTCGGATTTGAAACTTTGATACTCTTTGAACGGCTCGTTGTCGTCGTTTAAGAGCAAACTTTGGCCACAATTACAGCACAAGTTGTGATCGTTTTGTGAATGCAGACCAGAATCGGAATAACGGGAGTAATTGTTGGCTTCGAATGAGTCGACAAAAACAATATTAATAATTAACAAAAGAATTTCATTACATAAATGAGTTAGTATTGAAGTCGAGATATAATAAATTTGTCTCTGAATTGCATATAAATTGATATTAAGTTTTGAAATCTGTTAATCACTTATATTCTACAAATAATCGTCAGTTTCCATAGAGAAGGGAAGAGCGCATCCATACCTGCATTGTTGGCTGTCATGGCATTCAAATTATGACTATCCGAATGTGCGACACACGAGTGCTGATGGAATTCATGTAACTTTTCGTTGAAGTTTTGGGATAGGCTTTTGAATTCGGAATTCAAAGCAAATAAAAACAAAGCGCCGAAGAGGCAGATGAGTGATGAGAATAGAAAGCCGTAATTATAAGCACTCGCATCGAACCATATGTTTATATGACCTAAAATACAATTTCCGAGTGATTAGTGTAAGAAAACACCTCAGACTCACTCATCAGACAAACTGATGCGAACGGGAAATGATAGCCATTGAGAGACAGACCTATTTAGCGATACACTCATAGACTATGAGAGATCAGACATAGATCTCAACAAAAATAAAAAGATATTTATCTTCAGAGAGAAGAAGCTATAGATCTAAACAGAAAGCTATCACAACTGGAGAGTAAACAAAAAACTATTAATCAATGTTTGAAAAAATTAATAACCGGAACATTTTTCTATAGCTTATATTTGACTTATTCTAACTTACATTTTATTATTTTTATTGTTCTTTTTTAAACTGTTATAGTTTATGACTAATATATTAAAATAAAAATTAATTGTATTTATTGTAAACCAAAATAACTAAATAATAAATAACAAACTAAATTGGCTCATTAAATATGACCAGAATAATAAAGTTTGGTATAAAATATTAATGCTATGAAAGCAGTCTGACAAATAAATATATGATGGCTTAAATTTGTTGTTGTCTGCAATTTATCAGCATGTAACATATTTCCAGTAAAAATATATATTCTTACTTGATAAAATATAAGTTGGATTTTAAAATACTGTACCGTCAGGTACAAACATGAACTTTTATCAATTTGTTTTAATACTTATTTTTTGCGAATTTAATTAAAATTTTTATTTCAATTACCGGCAAAATCAATGTAATATAGAAAGAGATTATAAAAATTGACGCATTGGCTAAAAAAGGTTATTTCAATCACTTCTAATGTATTTATGACTCGAAGTAATCTAAAAACCTTTTTATTAACAAAAACTAAAACATAATTAAGTTGTAATTCCAGAACAAAATCTCATTTAGGTTTTCAGGAGAAAAAACAAAAAACAAGTTAAAAAAGTTTGAGTTTGTGACTGAAAGCATAAAAGTCTATAAAAAGTTATCAAAGCTTTCGGAAAATTTTTGTTTTGTTTTTTTGACGAAAGCATATATTCGAAAAAAGTTTATATTCGTCTCAAAAAGCAATTCTAATATACAGAAGAAGTCGATAGTATTTATATAAGAGACCAAATAAAATCGATTCAAAAATGTTATATAAAATTTTAGTTTTTGTTTTGATATAAAGAGCGGAATTGAAGAGCAAATGGATAGAAGAAAATTGCAAACCTGTGATAGGAATGCCCAGAAATATGGCAAAACTCTGTACGAACTGCACATAAGACCACGATTTGGCAAAGTTTTTAGCTCTGATTAGACCGAAAACTAGCATTTTATGCGAGTAGTGGAACGATCCGATGGCTGTGCCGTAAATGATGACAAATACAACGTATTTGTAGTAATCGGTGAGATATACGAAAGCGAACAGAACTATAACGGTTAACAACATTGAACTCTGACATAAGTATTGTTTGTTTAGCCGACACTTGAAATGCCGATTAACTGTTAAATATCCGAATAATATAACACCGATTGTGAACGAAATGCCGAAAATTATGTTCAAAATGAGAATCGAAGCGGAGATGACTGGCGTGACTACGGGCGCAGTCGGGACAGTCGGCACTGTTTGGTTCGTCACATTCGCCTCATTTACGACACGAACTATATTTGTCTGAAAAGAGTATTAAAGTAAGAAAAGGCAGAAAAGAGTTATTCAATCGATTAACTGGTGTTTCGGGTTTCGAGAGTCTATACCAAATAAAAAAGTGGCGATAAGTGGCCGAAAGAGAAGAGAAAAGTGGAAATTAAGATGACTTGTAATGATCGGGTCTTAAGTGGACTCAAGTCGAAAAACGGCGGTTTATTAGTTTGCGGATTCTTTTCCCTAATTTTTCTTCTCTGAGTCTTGAGATGAAGTATCGCTCTTCGCTGCGGATGGTATAGCGACGCCGGCCTATAGAGCACTGCTATTAAAAACGTCGTAAACAGTGCGCAAGTTATTAATTGCAGTCCAGCTCTCCAGTGCTTAAATGTACTGAAAATTAAAAATTAAAAGCAAAGAGTTTTTCAGTTAAAGTTTGCAAATAATTAATTACAACTCAAAACTTAAAGCTATGGAAAACAATTAAATTCGTGTTTTTTTTGTTTTAGAAACTTAACACAAAAACAAAATCAAGGTTTAGTGCGACGTAAGCACAAATGTAAACATATTATTGTTTTTTTCAAATAAATATTTATCAATCCTTTACCCAATACTCCAATCGAGAAAAGGAGACATAACTGCGATTCCAATTCCAATAGAGCTTTGAATGAATATTTCAACGAAATAACGCTTTCGTTTGAAATACTGTCCGATCATTAAGTTCGCGGATTCTCTAGCGATACCAATACCTAATGACAAGAATATTCCGTAACTGAGCACTACTTGATGGAACTGGGATGCAAACGACGCAAACAGACAGCCCAGGGATGCCATTAAACCGCCCGCTATTGCCGTTAGTCGAGCGCTCTTTCGTCTACTAATTGATTAAAAAAACAATTTATTTAATACAGAATTGAAATGTTTAAATTTGCATTGCGCTAACTTACCACCAGGATACAAGCACTGGGCAAACCAACTGGGACAGACCTAGAGATAGCGATCCCAACCATACTATTGAATTAATAAATAAAAATCAATAAGAATTTATAGTTAACACAAAAATTTATTTTGTTTTGTTTGAAGACTTGTTTGAAGTGGGCGGAGAACCTGGCTTGTTTATTCTTGCCGGAACATATAACATGAGCTTTAATTCGAAAACATAGCAATTAAGTTATCAAACAAAGCAAACATATATTCTTAGATTCACTTTCGATCGAAACATGTAATGCGAGTCTTAATTGAAATCTGATTCAACAAAAGCATTGAACGATTGCTTCAATTATTTAACTCAATTCAAACAATATATTCCTTTAATAAACTAAAAATTCTATACAATTCTCTTGAGATACCGGACATACGGGCGCTCTATCTGTAGAAAACAATAGTCGTATTGATTATAGAATTCAATTCTATCAGAATATGACCGAACCATTCGTGGGTCAACTTTCAAGTTCCATCAGAATCACTGTTCAGTCAACTCGAATGGATGTCATTTCCAAAACTATTACATTTCAAAGCATTAGATTATACGTCAATTGCTTGGGATGTCTGTAGTTGTCGAGTGTCAACACAAACGACACACCCGTTCTGTTCTGATGTTACAGATTCTTAAGATTTTTTTTCTTCTTAAAAACACATTTAAAAAAATATAATCTTAAAATTTTTTTAACTGTCTAAACATCAAACTATAATCAATTTAATAGAAATTTTTAATTAATTAAAAATAATTTTAAGTTTTTATCAATTTTTTAATTAATTGGATTTTGTTTTACTTTTTCCAAAACGTTTTGTCAGAATATTATTTCTCAAATAAAAATTTAAGTTCTTAAATAAATTAAAAATATTTTCAAAATAAAAAGCGCCATTAGATATATCTTTAGTTTAAATCAATAAAAATTGTAAAAATTCTAAAAAGTAACAAAAAATGGTAATTCAAAAAATGTTTTGATATTCGAAAAAATTGAAATCGTAAATAAAACTCAAATATCATAAACTCATATGCATTTAAACACAACTTCAATAAAAACTAATTTTTTAAATAAATTATTTAACATAAATAAGTAATATCTATAAAATTATTTTTATTGACTGTAGTCTTCAAATTCAAAAAAGTAGTTTCAAAATAAAATTCTCAATAAATTCAAATCATTGCTAAGTTATGTGTTTTAAGAAATTCATTAATTTAATAATATCTAAACATTTAAGAAATCTCATTTTAAAATATTTTTGTTATAAATTATTTGCAATAATGATGTTTAGACACCTTGGGGATTTTTAGCCAAATTTTAAATATTCAAAACAAGCAGAATATAACTAATGTGTTTAAAATAATAAAATTTTAACTATCGGCCAGTCATTGAATTTAAATCCGGATATAATTTAGTCGAAAAAACTAATCATTAGTTTATAACTCAATTCCATGAGTTGTCGAAGTAATAGAAGTAGAGATAGATTTGAAAAATTTGACTAAATTTGTTGCTATTCTTGATCTCGAAGATCAATATTTGAGTCAAGTCTGGAATTCAAAATTTGAAAACAAATTGTCAAAAAATATTAGAAGACTAGACATAAAACAACAACAAAAAGATTGCATTTAGCCATTATATGACAAGTAGCAGCTATTAAACATATAAAACAAAATAAACAAGGTCAAATTAAGGCATACAAATTGTTACTTTATTTGGTAACTTTTGTAAATAATTCTCTAATTTTTAAATAATTTTTAATTAAGAATTGTCTTGGTAATAAAACGTAGGCGAGTACAAAACCTTGTTCAAATAAAGATAGAATGTATTGCAAAAGACCTATCATTTAGAGATTATAGTGAAAAAAAGATTTATCGTTTCGAAGATATATTGTAAAAACTGGTCATTACGTTCGCATAACACAGAAGTATAAAATTGATTACTACTTGTATTTCTAATATTAATAATAAGTTCTTATATGAAGATATTGGATCAGAAACAAGATTTTATTATTAATGACTGCTTTTGCCGTTTAGACAACACATAATTGTTGAGTAAGAGATATAACTCCAAATCTAATCATAGGTCTTAAAGAGCGCTAATTATCTAAAATTATGCTTTGAATCAATTTCTAAAACATTAAATTAAATAAATTTATTGAATTTTTTATATTAAAATTATTGATTTTTCTGTTCTAAACAAATGACTCAAATAAGTCGTGGAATGTCTATGCGATTAATTCTCATTGAATTCGAGTTTTGAAGTTTGGACTCATTTTTCTTATTCTTCACTAAAAATTGAAAAATAGATATTTTCAGCAGTACTTAGTTTTTTTGAATAATATATTTTGAATTTTATCTAATATCTCAATAGTGGTCAACAAATTTTTAATCCAATACTTAAACTCATATTTACAAAAAAATAGACCAAAAAATTTTGTTTTTCATATTCTATAAACAACTATTAATTTTGTCGAATATAGACTTCACTTATCATTTGCTCCAAATTCTCTATTTTCTCCAAATATTTATGTTTATTATCTTTTATTCATATCTATTATTAATAGATATTTGAAGACATTTTTTCCCTTAACTTATTGAATAAAATATCTTCAGAAAAAAATATTTAATTATATTCAAGAGATAAAAATAGAGATAAGATTTTTAGCTTTAGATTTTATAATGTAATTTAGCCATAAAATTGTAAACTAAACACAACTTTTAAGCTTTAAGTTTATTTTTTTCAAGTTTAAAGCTAAGTGTAAGTATAGATCAATTTTAAATTTTTTCTCAAGACTCTCGAAATTTTATATTGAATTTTGTATTTCAAGTTTTCTAACACTTTGCTGTTGCGGAAACTTCTTTATAATCTATAAAAATAAGAAATTTTTAACAAATAAATCGATGAAAAGAAAGTGAAAACTATTCAAGTGTTTAGTCATAGGAATGAGTGGCTATTGAATTGGTATTGAAATGAGGAGGAGATGTGAGACTAAGTCAGCGCACGTTTGCATTGAAATATAGCATTAAAATGACATTTTTGAAGACCTGGGTTAATGAGCTTTAAAATTATTTTGTGAAATGACAAAAAAATAAATTTAAAATTAGACAAATGATTGATATCTTATAAAGCATTACAAACTCGTAAAGGCTTTGTCAATGAAATTAAACTTTTTGTGGAAAATAAATTAAAATATTTAGACAAAAATATTTTAATATAAAAATGGTTTGCAGTCTAAATGGCTCTCAGAAGACCAAAAATTTATACAAATTTCGCATAAATTTCACTTTTTTTTAATGTTGTGATAAAATAACATTTTTGTGAAATAGCAAATCAATCAAAAATAATTAAATGATATTTTTATGGCACAAATAAAATTGTAATTCATTGCATAAAATCCTGACGTCTTTAGTGCAAAAATATAATTTAAATGTCATTGAAATCTACATAAAAATCTAATTTAAAGTAATTTCTAGTAAAACAAAAAATAAAATATTTAATAAAACTCTTATTTATATTTTAAAGCCAATCAATAAAAATATTTATTGGAAGTCATTAATTCTGATACAAAATATACACTTTTAAGGCTTTTTCCAAAATTTTTTTATGCAATAAGTAATTAATTCAAAAAAATAAAATTCGAGACTTAATTATTAATTTATTTTGCATTTATTTTTAATTAACGCAAATTACAATTATTAAAATATTAGATAATAATTAAAATTCATACGATTTATACGTAGATTAAATCTTAGAATAAAAAAGATTAATTAATTAATTGTATCAATTATCAGATTATATGACATTCATTGCGATTGCAATTTATTTAACATTTATTTGATATAAATTAGACTTTAAAATTGATTTGTTTCAAGATAAAAACAAACCCTTTTAAGTGATTAAATTTACTAGCTTAAGTATTTATAGAAAAAAATATATATATTTTACGATTATTATCAAATAAAAATTGAAAAAAAATATTTTTCTTTTTCGAATCAAATGCCTTAAATCAAATCGAGTGTAAAAAGCGATTAATGCAATCGAAAACTAGTAAATCAAATCAGAAGCAAATATATTAATATACGAAGACATAAATTTAAAGCATTAACTATTAAAATAACTAAAGGCTTAGAGTTAACGAGCATTTAAATTGAATTAACGACTTCTGTAATCAGAATTTGTCCCGGGGCTTTAAATCTAAAGTACATTTCAACTATTAAACTGCTTTTCGGAATATTGCGATAAGAATTTCATATTTTTCTATCATTAGATTCTGTATATTCAGGGCTAAAAAGCAAAAATATAAAACATTACAAAAAACAACAACAAAATATTTCTTATAACTGATCCGAAACAAAGATTCGGTTTTATAACTTCAAAAGTAGTCTTCAGAGACAACGTAAGGGTTTTATCTCGCCATACATTTTATAGCTTTTACGGATAAAATATTGTTTTAAAAAAGCCAAAACAATAACTACTATTTTAAAGTCAGGAAATTTTCTCGATTTAACTTTTGATTACTATTGAAAACTCTTTTTTCTCTCTCGTCTGAAGTCAACGGACGGATTGTTTCTCTTCTCTACTCTTCTGTCGATTTCTACTCTTTTTAGTCGATTAAAGTCATAACAACAAGAGTTGCAGAATTGAGAAACTATTTGATTTAGTCATTATTTGCTAATAGCAGCGAACAATGCCCGACATAAATGAGCAAAACAGCCAAATCTGAATGTTTTTGCCCTTTCTTTTGCTCTGACTATGAATACAATTATTTTGATTAATGAAATGTTTTATGACTCGAAAACAATTTGATTATTGAATTTAGGATTACATTAAAGAAGTTTTAAAACAAATTTTGTTCGAAAAATTGTTCCAAAGAAATGTAGCCTTTATTTCAGATTTGGAATCGCTTTATTCAATTAGTTTTAAACTGATTTTTATGCCTTTTCCACACGAATTCATTAAATTCAATTAATGCCACATTATTTTAAGTTTGATTTTTGAATTGCAAAGTTTGCAAAATAGAAAAAATTATTGTAAACTTTGTATTAGTTAGAAGTTTTGCTTTATTTTTATAAATCATTTATTTTAATAAAAATGTTATTTTAATAAAAACATTTAGAGCACATCATAAGCAATCGCAATACAATAATAACAATCAGTTTATTCTTCAATGCTTAAATTCTGGATCTAATAAAGCCTGCGTAAATTGTTGTAAAAATTAATTTGTAAAAATATACATGCAATTTTTTAATAAATATCGTGTAAAATATTTTTTTTGCAATAAAAAGTATCAAATTTTTTTTTGTTGATATTATCCAGTCTCAGGCTCTGGCTCTGACTCCAGGGATGTCGAAGGTCGACCAATCCTGGGGGGGGATATGGGGGGGTATGACTTTCAAAATTTTGCTCAAAACCCTTGGGGGGGTATGTGCAGGGGTATGGCCA
>JAQIYC010000531.1:0-13134 GCA_034699545.1 Porobelba spinosa
CACAATCACGACTTAATTTAGAGTTAAGGTCAAAATTATATAATTGTCTCAAAATGAGATTATAATCATTTAATTCCTTTCCGAATTGTAATCAACAAAATCCCACTTTATATGAGAGATAATACGATAGCTTTGAATAAGGGTTTTAAGAACTGCAGGAAAAATATTTTGAATATAATCACATATATTATAAAATCACTCAATAATATAAATATTATATTTAATCTCAATTTAATGCTTTAATAATTATTTTTAACTAATATTTTCGCTCATTCTCTTCAGTTACAATGAATGAATTGAGTGGAAAATTGATAGCTTTTAGTAATAAACGAGTGAATCGACTGAATCGAGTGGATTGAGTCGATTCGCAATCAGTTTTCTATTTTCAGAACAGACTATACAAGTTGTGGAAGAAATTCGCAATTTTTTTCTGTTCTTCAGCTCTCTGTTTGGTCGGACATATAATTTAAACAGAAGTAAAAAATTGACTAAATGTTAATGTCTTTCCTTATTCAAGGAATGTCTGTTCCAATTATTCTCCTGAGAGACACAAACTATTAGCTCGGCTTTCATTAACAAATCGCATGTGATTTCAATGATGGATGCATTTGCCTCACAATTGTGCAACTATTCAATCCTTCCTCTTAGCACTGGTTCCATAGTATTAATAGTCGCAAAATTAAATCAATTGATATAAAAAACATTGAACACCAGTGACTAACTTATATTAACTAAACTGTGTGTGTGATTGGAAATCCACCCACAGTTTCATGTTATTGCAAATATATTGAAGAAATGTTAAAAATAGACAAAACATTTGAGAAAATTGAATGTTTTAGTTGTTTTAGTTTATTGAACGACTCTCTCAGCTGTCACTCTGCCATCCCATTACTCAGGCGCTGTAGGACAGCCGCAATCCCACTGAGAGGACAATTATTAAAGTGTTTTTATGAAGAAATCATTTCCCGTTCTTATCGTTCGCTCAATTATAGTCGACTTCACTAATGAAAATATGTTAAGTTCACGAAATGTATTAAAGCACATAAAAACACTTTATATTGTACTCAACCTAATGTCTATGATATGGTCCGCTATTTCCGGTATAATTGAGTTTTTATTAGCGGATGAATTATCTGTTGGTCCGTTACGACCAGACCTGTTGTATTTGCTCTCTCTATCACAACTAACTAATTGTCTTTTCGCTGTATTGACTCTTCCGTTCACTGTGTCAACAGTCAATACAAACCAAACAATCGCTAATTTACTAACAGTTCTCTTATTTCGGAAAAAACAATTTTTATTACAAACACATATCAGACTCGGGTTTAACACAAAAATAGAGATGAGTGAATAGAAACAATCGATTTTCGATAAAGTTTTTCCTGTATTTCATTCTTAAAAGAAAAAAATAGTTCGTCTATCGGATCGACAGTTTTACAAAACCGACGCCCAAACAAAAAACTTACATTTCTTTTGTCATCCAATCTATTAGTGATAAATAATAGCTTTTCTGCCCCAAAGAGAATAATAATTCAAACTATCAATCAATACATTATATCAATTAATTTAAAATATATAAAAACTAAAATCTAAAAATAATTTTCAATGAATGCAATTTTTTCTACTTCACCGGTACTTATATTTTTTGAATATTCAATTGTAGACAAAAGCATGAATTGTTTTTCTGGTAATTTCTCAAAGTTTACATTCTTAGCTCTAACTCAAGGCGTGATGTTTTTAAACTTTTTCCTCGACTTATCTTTTAGAGGAGAACTAATGCAAAGAATGACCAGACGTTTGAACCACACATTCGAACGCCCTTTAAGTCAACAGCAATTTCTGTACACATCTCGCAAGAGATGATCCTTTTTCGTAGTGAACGGAACATTCAAACACTCACTTCTTTAAACAAAGTGCCAATAATTCCAAACCTCTTATTATATTCATTGTTTTCCAAAGGAAGTGTTGCCCAAACCCTATGCCCTGTGCCCTATGCGTGCATAAGTGCTCTCTAAGTCTATGTGTGATATAATTTACACATTTATGGTCCCAGAGATGTGCTGTGGGTTGTGTTATGCGAATACATGTAGTTTCCGGTTAGTGTTGCCTCAATTGGTGTAATTTAGATGTAAAATGTAATAAAAAAATCTGTTACTTAAAACTTATTGTATGGCATATGTTGTGCTCCAACTCTACACTCATTGCCTTTGGGGCTAAACAACGAATAAGTTTTTTTATAACAAAAGATTAATCTAAAAAGTTTTAGTACGACTCGAAACATAGTTCGACTCATTCTTACAGTATATTAATGATACACTTTTGAACTCTACCGTTACGTTAGAGTATCTTCTAATCAGTTTGAGTTATATTCCCTTCGATGAGAGGGAGAGAGAGGGAGAGAACAAGAGGAGGAAGAGATTAATGGCAAGAATATGAAAAAGCATAACCTGGCTAACAATGGGTTTAATATTGCTAATGCAGACGAGTTTTTCTAACTTAAACCGTTTTCTGCACAAATATGTTTTATTCAATTATATTATAATTTTATATTTATATTATTTCTTAATTTGTTTAGCCCTGACATTAGTCTCATGTCGTTTCAAACAAACGGTTAAATAAGTAGTAATTAGTTTCTATAAGATTCCATTCGACCGAATGCTATGTTTATAAATCAAAATTACAGTTGTCTTCGAAATCATACAATTTATTAAATATACAATAACTGCATTCGTGATAATTGGGAAAAACAACTCAAATAACATAATATCTATAATTTGTATTCCAATAAAAATCTCGAGTATCTGCGATCGCACACAAACATCGGAGTCGTTCCCAGCCTTACAGAACTGTTCGCAATAATTATCCCAACAATGTGTGTGAGAGAGAAAAACTCTTAAATTATGTAAAAAATATTATTAGTTTGTAAATCATTTTTATGCGGGTCTGAGGAATACTGTTGAAAAAAAGCTTATATTAATTTTACAAACAATGGATAGAATGGATAGTTCGTGAGAACACTGGCAAAAATACCTGACGTTATATCCGAAATCTAAAGCGGGTGTAACGTCTGCACTGATCGCTTGTATTAAATCTCAATTTTATTATTACTCTAAATGAATGTTAAAAAAATTGAGGAAATGTTTTAGTAAGAAAAAAGTTAAACCGAGATTTTCAAGGCATAGTGTATTTTGTATAAATAAATAATCAGGGCACTGGATCAGTGGTCAGCACCGGTTGTGTTTTTATTGAAAAGCCTTTTTAAGCATAAACGCAGTTTTTTCTTTAAATAAAAACTTTTTTAACAAAAAGTTAATGCATTCTGAAGTAAAAAAAGTTCACATAATTATCGAACTGGGTAATTTATCAAAAAATTTATTATTTAAATTATTATTTCTCTTCAATTGATCGAAATTTATTATTAAAATGAGGAAACAATTAGTTTTTATTCGAAAATGATTATCAAAATAAAAGATTTGATAACTTATAAATTGATGCACAAATACATTCAATATTTATATAAAATTTATATTAATATTTGTGTAACACATAAATTATAACCGAAAAGGCCTCAAAACAACTCATTTTTGTGGTATGACTGATGTTATTGCCCTTCAGTCAACTCACGCTTACATTCAAATCACGATATTTTCCTAAAGCCTTATAATTCTATATTTTATTTAATTCAATATATTTTTCACTCCTCTCTCCGATATCTCTCAATCTTCAAAAATAATTTGTTTCTTACTTTACAATCAATTCCTTTTACACTATAATTGTTTTCCAATTCATCTTTTCATTGAAGAAATGACTTCAATCCTAATCTTGAATTCGTTGCTTATTTGCATTTCGCACCGAACTGTGCAATGTATGCCAGGCCTTCACTATAGCCGGTTTGGTCGTCCAATTTTGGAATCCACTTCACGATAACATTGTTATTTGGTTTGGTATTATCGAAGGCATTCTTCTCCCGATAGCCCTCTATATTACTGACGACCCATTTAGAGATGCAGTGAAGAGAAGTTTTCGAAGGAAAAACTACCGGTGCTCTGACATTAGCAAAAGTAAGTCTTATAGCAATTGTTTAATTAGTTTAAACTCAACTTTTGCTTCTTTTTTATGTATATTATTATATATTTTTATTGATGTTTGAGTTTGAAAGCAATTATAATATTTAAAATGCAAACAATTAGCGCAACGAATGAAAGTCTAACTCAAAGCCAACTTTGTCGCCCATATAGGCAGTGAAGGTCCATTTCCCCTCTATTTTAATGACTTCGCACTAATTGATAAGCCATATGTCGGAGCCATGAGTTCAATACCAACGGCTAAACTGAATACCTCGTCGCCACTAACAGTGGTGTCCAACTACCGGCGCTCGTCACTCCGGGCAAATGAGAAGCACCGGCGAAGCAATACTAATGAGCCGTTAATGCGCGTCAATAATGGCTTGTCTTCATTACGCAAATCTAAATTACCGAAAAGTAACGACAAATACATGTTTCTCAGTATCTACGGCGTCGACAAAGTCATACCTGTGCACAAACAGAGCATAACCTACACTAATAATGAGTCGCAATCATTAGCCAACCCCTACTCCTATAAGAACAGTACAACTCTGTCGACTTTAGCCGGTTCCGACAACTCTATACATAAGCAGAAAATCGATACTTTGGAGGAAAAAGCAAAGCATGCGATCAGTAGTGAAAGTAAGGTCTGGTATAGTTCTAATAGTGGCAAACATTTCAATCAAAAGGCTAACCCAAACCCCTCGGAGAGTATGTGCGGCAAAAGTAAATATTCAAACGACGATCACATCTACGCCAGTCTTTCCGAAACTTTTAGCGTCAGATCCACTCTTCCCGACAAAAGACAATTACATCAAAAGCTTTCGAAACCTAACGATCAAAACGTCAATTCAAACGAATTGATCGCTTCTAATGATCTAAATATGCAAAACCAAACCATTATCTCTGCCTTCAATCCCAGCCAACACTACCCGAAGAGCGTTGGAAGTGCTAGTGTTGACGGCCTCTCCATGAGTGGCGTCTCGTTCACCACTTTAGCCAACGATGACTTTGAGTTTACAAAAGGCTCCGACACTCAGACCACTGACCGAACTCTCAATGACGAAAGTGATGAGCGAAACGACTCGAGTTCTCTGGACTCGTCCTCCTCTACCGGCTCGTACTCAGTGGACGAGCCTTTGAGCAAAAGCCATATATACGACAATCTGGCGTTTGAATGCGATAATAGCCATAACAGCCATACCTGTGCCTCTGCCCCCAAAGCGAAAAACTCGCAATCGTGTGACGCCTTCGCACATCACTTGAGTTCTTCAGTTTCGGCCATCAATTATCTTCAACGACCCGACAGTTGTATTGTTCAAAAATCAATTAATTTTGGAAACGCTTATTGCAAACGGAAAGGCCGGCAATCCTTCTCCACTTCAGACATCCATAAACTCGATGCAAATGTTTATTCTATGCCTTCTTTGCTCTACAATAACAATCCAAATGCGAGTAATTCTAATAATAGTAATAATCCCAACATTAATATGAAGAGCAGGCGATCGGTAATCGATAGTCAGTTAAGTGTTGACTCAACCGCTCGTTCAGCGCACCCGAGGAAGACTCTCAGCGAAACCAATCTCTGGCTCTCTTCGGCCAACAAACAAAACTCAGGTTCACTCACGAGGATCGATGAACACGACAGGCGAGTGGGTGTGAGCGCGGACTGCCATCAAAGCCGGCACAGGTATGATAGTCGCAGAGGCGGTCAACTCTATCAGACACAGAGTAGCGATAGTCTTGAGAGCAATACCAGCTCTGAGTCGTCGGTCGACAACATAGACATCCACTCAAAGCTGGCGAATGTCCTTAAACGTAGAGCACAGTCAACACATTCCGGTGCCAATGGAATGGCTGCCATTCGGCAAAACGCTTACATCACTAGCAAAGCCAACTATAAGCCCAGAACCAGAACCAAGAAATATAAAGTTAATAAACGCGAAGACATTGTCTACGTCTCGAAGAAAAGCAGAGATTTAGTTCAAAATCAAAAACAAATCGAATTATTAAAAAGTAGTAATAATTTGTTCGGAAGTCAGAGTCAATCGGTTTGGAGTATTGAAGGCAAGAACACACCGATTGTGCGGAATCTCAACGGATTGACCCGAATTGGCTCCTATGCCCAGGAATGGTATCTAAACAAATCGATGCCCGACTTGTGCTCTTTGGACTCATTGGATAACTCGTGTCCATCGCCTGTATTCTCGCCCTTATATAAGAGGGATTCGAAAAGATCTGTAAATAACGAATAGATCAGAGTTTGGAAAATGTTTGCAATTTATGTCTAATTTTGAGATTTAGAGGGAAAACAGAATTGAGTTTTTATGTATAGAAATTGATTTATAATTTATATTTAAATGAATTGAATTTAATGTTATTTTTTATTTTATTATTTTTTCTTTTGTAGAAAAATTAAATAAAAAACATTACATAAAAAAATAAATAAAAATTTAAGTTATCATAAAAATTGATTTCAGAATCTATTTGATATATAGTATATAATTAATAAAATAAAAAATTGTTTTTAAAATTAAAAAAATTGAACAAAATTTCTTTATAAAACTTAATAACAAATTTAAAATTAATATCAAATCAATAAAATAGTAAAAGTATTGTGTTTTGAATTTTGATCAAAGATTTAATGCATAAAAATTAAATAACACTTTAAAAAACCTAATCTCGAGTTTGTCCTAAACTACAATAGAATCGCATTTGGAATCAACTCTTTTCATAGCAATTATGTATGAATTGATTTGATAGTTAGGTATAGAAGTGTAGGAATTGTATTGAAGTGTATATTAAAGATTAATATCGAAAAGAAAGTTATTCTCGTCTCGAACTCCATTGCCGTCAATACTCCCATTGAATGCTTGATTGGATTCACTGCTATTCAAACCAGTCGTTAGTTTTGGCGGTTCGTAGATATTGGGCTCGAATTCAATTGTTTTGTCCGAACTTTTGATGAGATGATAGAAGTAATAATGAAAATTAGTCTCTAATTCATAAATTGCTTTCATTGAGAGCTTCGAGTCCTGGCTCTCAAAACAACTTTTATATAACGGATATCTGAAGTGCGGACCGAAGAATGATATCGATATGAACTGTCCGTCAGTTTTCAAGACTCGATGCACTTGATTAAGAACACGAGTCAAGTGTTGCCTACTTTGCACCGATATATCCCACGGATTCTTCTCTCCAGTGAGAAACGCATCGATAGTCGCCTTTTCAAAGACAACATCAAAGCTCTGGTCATCAAACTTGAGATCCGAACAGTCCATAACAGACCAAATCATTTGCGAACAATTGTCGCAATGAGTGGACATTTGTTGGATAACAGGCGAAGAGTAATCAATATTATGTATGTTATGGTATCCATCGATAAACATCTCTTCACTCAATAGACTATTTCCACATCCTTTCCAATCCAATTAAAAATATATAATCCAAACAATTTTTAAACAAAAAAATCAATTTTTAATTGAAAAAGTTTGGGTCAATTTTAAGTCAAGTGTAAAGCTTATTTAATTAATTAAAATTAATTAGATATAATAATTTATGTGATAATAACTAGGTAAAATGTAAGACAGGGATAACTAAGTCAGTGGAATATAATTTTGTAAAAATCCTTTTGAACCCCTAATGATCGCAAAATGGTTTTGATTTTATTTGTTTTGTTTAAGAGCTCAGAAATTACCACAAAATTTAATTTTTGTTTAGTTTTTATTGCTGTTCATTGAACTTAATTCAAGTCATTATATGTTAAAACTTAAAATTAAATGTAATCTCATATAAGAGTTAAAGCCTAATGAAAAGGACTTTTTAAAACAGCAATAAAATCAGTTTTTCAGAGATTTTCTTATTCTTAGAGTTTTATAATTATTGAACGAATGAAATGATTCCTAATTTTCATTTAATAATGATTAGTAGGTTTGTGGCATAAAATTGGGCTTTTATTTCAAACATTTAATTTATGATTGAATCATAAGTTTTTATTTGTTTATTCTTAATTTCAGAGCTCTGTTAGAAAATTATTAGAAAATTATGTAAAACTTTTGTTGGGATTAGTTATTAAATGTATTTTTATTTGTTTTACACATTGGATAATATCTATATCTAATACAAGTAATATATAAATTATAAAAACTTGTTTTCAAATCAAAAATACAATTATTTGAGTTTTAGTTTTTGTTGAAAACTTTATTTGTGTTAAACTCATTTAACTTTAAAATTGAATTTTTTATATTGTATTTGAATTCTTACCCAACATTAGTATTGAAGCGGTTTTTGGGACACATTTGTCGACAATATGTTTGATATTTCGGTAGTCGACTAACCAGTCATATGAGGACTGGCTGTCACTCGACTGACACGTCTGACCAACACTTTCATAGCGTTTATCCCAATATTCAACGCTATTATACAAATGATTATCAGTTGGAAGTAGTGATGAACTCATTATTTAAGACAATGTCAGAAGACTCGAGACAATGGAATTGGTTTTTGTCGCTTAAATATAATGAGAATAAACAATAAAATTGTAAAACAAATAAAAAGTGTTCACAAAACAGGTTAAATGCACTGCAATTAAGATATGATAGTCGTATAGATAGGAAAAAGTTTTTAATTATTATAATTAATTAATTTTATTGTAAAAATACTTGAATTGACTCTTATTTTTCAATTAAACTTTTTCTAATATATAATTACATAAATTGCTTATTGTTTTAATAAAACTGTTTTCACTCTCTTTTAAATTTTACTTAAGATAACAATTATTAAAATATTTTATGAATTAAAACTCATATTTCATTCATTAAAAACATTCAAACATTGAGTACAATATGTTTACTATTTTCACAACACGTGTTGAACGACGTTAGGGATAAAACTCGCATTTTTAGACTTCTCAAACTCTTTCATATATTTAAATCACAATTAAATGAATATTTTTATATTAACAATATTACCATTGATTTAAATGTAACTAGATGCTATCGGTTTAATTTAGTCTTACAGTAAATATTTAATTTATTTACATTTACAGCGATTTAAAAATTTGCCACTTTTTAAGAATTAGCAAAACTTATATAAAAACAGAAATAATACTGACATCTGTTGGCAGAGAACACGACAATTGTATTTAAATTTAAAATAATTTATTTTAAAATTTAATATTATTTTAATCAATTGATTTAATTGATTCCAGATTTAAATAACTGCAAAATTGCTAATTTAATTAAATTTAATAAAATATTGAATCGATTTTAATCAAAATCGTTTGAAAATCAATTACGTCTTTATTTCCAAATCATTTGAAGCGTTTGTTTACATTTGGTTTCAAACTTAACCACAAATTGAATCAACAATTAAACCGAAACCATGTCTTCAGTCATGAGTTTGCGATTGATTGGCAAACAATTGATATCAAGACATATGAACCGAATGTGTTTGAGTCCGCGAAGGCAGTGCTCGACCCCTCGAAACCTGTCGGCAATGAGTCCGAGCGGAAGCGGTGCCTACGAAGGGGACGGCAAGACTACCGTTACCTTCATTGACAAAGAATATCAAAACTATCTTCTCGTTGAGACCTACTCTTCGCAAGGCTTTCGCTTATCCAATGGTATGTTCGCTTACGGACCGATTGCTCTTTTCCCGTCGACTGTCCTTCAGTGGGACGTCGAGAGTGTGGAACAGATCGACGAGAAGTCTCTTTCGCTCTACGCGTTAATCGAACCCAGGATTGAAGTTCTGGTCATCGGTGTCGGCGACGACACCGACGAGAACCGGAAGTCGAGTGAATTGAACCGAAGATTGCGTTCAATTTTGACGAAATTGAAGATTAATTGCGAAGTATTGTCGACGAGACACGCCGTCAGTACTTATAACTACCTGTGCGTTGACCATAGGGTATGTGCCGGTGCTTTCATACCGCCAATGAATCCCGATATCGACTTATCACTCGACCCCTGGCTCTCGAGTGAGAAAAGCCGATTCCAAATGCCTAAGGGATCGACTATTTTGACGTAAATTCGGTTTAATTGTAATTAAAGTTTAGGAATAATTAGATTTTGATTTCGACATAAAATGTATTCAAAATATTATTGAAATTATGCAATAAATTGTTTTTCTCTCATTTCTTATTTATTTATTTAATTTTTAAGGAAATGTTTTTAATGATAAGGAAATCAATGAAAATGATAAACAAATTTCGATTTATTCTATAAATATGTGATTTTCAAACAGGAATTCTATTCATTATTTTAATTAACATCAATACAAATGTGAACTAAAAACACGAATTTTTGCAATTAATGAGAAAATTGACTAAATTTTACTTAAAAGTTAGAAACACTTTTATACAAATATTTTTGAGTACAAAGATTTATCTTGTTAAATATATTCAATTGTTTAGTTTGTGAAAAAAGTTTTTTACGACAATTTTCTTTTATTCTCTAAAAAGTTATTTATTGGTTGTCTTAACAATAAGTAAAAAATATAAGAAATCAATAGATTTGTAATGAATAATAAATAACGGCTATTGTGACACAAATTCTCATTTGTTTTCATTCTATTGATTCCTTTCCTCAATTAGAAGATGTTTTCATTACAAATAAATTGCAATCATTTCTCTAAAATTAGACCTTTTCTTACCTTCTACCAGGGTTGAGGGTTTGCCAATGGTAGAATCTAGGTTCGCAACCCCTAATCTAAAAATTTTGTCATTGAATATAGTATTTCTTTTTTAAAAATTTTTATTGTAATTTATGTAAAAATGGCATAAATTTAATTAAATTAATGTTATTTTAGGTTTAAATTCAGTTAAATTAGCTTTAGTTATATTTTAGGTAAAACGGCTTTAATTAGGGGTTTTGAAAACAAAATTGCGTTTTGGCGCTCATATTTAGGGTCAAAATCCGTGATTTTGTTTTAATATAACCCCTACCTGGACCTGAGGATTTTTATTAACTTTTATTTAAGGTTGTCAAGGGGGATCGTAATCCCCCTTTCCTGAAAAATTTGGCTCTAACCCCCTCTCTCATTTCGTTCGAAAATAGGACTTCCCCTAGAAAATTGCCGGCCGCCTTTGCCTTTGTAAAAATGGCGTTAATTTAGCTAAATTAACGCTAAATTCGGTTTAAATTCAGTTAACTTAATTTAGTGTTAATTTAGTTTAAATTCGGTTAAATCGGCGTTAATTACGGGTTTTGGGAACAAAATAGCGTCGTTTTTGGCGGGAATTTAGTTATTTTGGCGCGAAAAATTTGAGTTGACTCCAACCTCAACCCCCTCTCCTTTTGGGGAAAAAATGAGTCATTTACCTCACCCTCAACCCCCCCTTTCTTGCCGAACTTTGGCTAACCCTTCTTTTATTTCAGATCGAAATAAATAAAAGTACCGTAATAGGGGAATAGAGGGTAATTGGGTGCTACCTATCTGCCGTTGTGGCAAAGTATATTTTGAAAAATGCAAAATTTTGAAAATTAAATAGAATTTTGTAGCAATTAATTTTTGTAAAAATGACATATTTCCAATTTTATTAATAGATATTTATTATTAGTTTAATATTTAGATTAAACAAACTGCAAATTTTAATCATCTGGTACTTTAAATCTGTTACAAACAAAACTTTATTGAAATTTTCTTAAATGTAGTTTTGTATTGAAAAAAACTATAATTTTAAAGTTTATTTTACAAATATTTTGCGTGTGACATCTTATGTAAAAAGCAGAGTGTTGACGGGTTATTATTAACTGGATTTAAACCGGATTTAACAACAATTTAAGCTAAATTTAGTTAAATTTTGCAAAATTATAGTAGGGGGTCCCTTTCTCTCTTTAAAATCTTGGGGAGATAAAGGCCGATTTTTTAATCCTGGGGGGAATGACGGGCTTATCCGCCCCCCCCCCCAATCGACATCCTTGGTATAAAGTGATGCTAATACATTTTTATTATAAAAATTTTGTTCTAGCTCGTTTAGTTTTGACGCAACAAATAAATTAACTTTTTTCTTTTAAACATTTTAAGAATCTAATTTAATGTTAATGTAAGTTTGTTTCAATTAATCTTGTTTATTAAAATAGAAAAAAAGTTACACAAAAGAACAAACTTTAATATTATATAATATAAGTCGTTCTAAGTATTTAGTTTTTGAGATATAAAAGAAACGGGTACTTTTTCTTTGACTCAACTGTTATTTTTAAATTTGACATAAAATTAGCTTTAAACAAATTGTAATTAATTCAGAACAATTAGAAACTTATAATCTTGTGTTAAATTCTTGAATGTGTCAAATGAATGAAAAAAGTTTTAAAATATACACAAAATAAATCAAATTAGGTTTGACTTCAATGTCAATATTTAATTAATAGTTTGATTTTTAAAATCTGGTTTTGGCACTAATTTAAATCAATTTTAGTTTTGTGTGAAAAATTATAAACTTATTTTTTTAGTTCATATTTCACTTTCAAATTCAATCATTTGATAAATTATAAACTGTTTTCGCATTTGTATTAGAAATTCAAGTTAAAACCCCTGTGCAGTCATTCATACATTCAATCTTTTTTGCTGTCATTTCAAGTGTTTGTGGTTTGAATTATTGGTATTATTTAAATATATAAATGCTTTCAATTGCATAATATATAAAAATCCCAGACATTTCTGTTTGACTATTATTTTGGTTTCAATTCTTGCTTAAATTACTCGGAAATAAATTTTTACTATTAAGTAAAGTTGGCAAAAATACTTTAGACGTATAATACGTCAAGTATTATTCACGTATTATACACGTATAATACTTGAACATTTTTGCTATACATGTAGGAAAAATACCAATTATACAGTAAATTAATAAAATATAATTTTAAAAACAAGTTTTAATTTTTAATTGTTTTAATTCAAGCTTAAATTAGTAGATTATTTGTTAAAATAACTAAATTAATTAATAATTTGGCTGATAATAATGTTAAAACTTTTAATTTATAATTAGTAAATTTTTTCAGAAATTAAAAACAGTAAAATAAAAACAAAATAGATTTAAATTCTATTAATAATTTTTTTTAATTAATCT
>JAQIYC010000532.1:0-13127 GCA_034699545.1 Porobelba spinosa
TTAGTTAATTTTTAAACTTAATAAACATTTAATGTTAATTTTAAATTTAGCCAAAAAATAAAAATATTTTAAACTCAAATTCATTCCAAAATTTATTCTTAAAAATAGTTTTTAGATTTTAAAAATAAATATAAATATAAAAACAATTTACTGACAAATAGGTCTGAAGTAAAACAAAAACTCAATTTATTGAAAAAAATATTAAAAAACAAAAATCAAAAAAACTATTCTCGGAATTAGATTACTTCGAAATTAGCATTTAATTAAGTTGTCGATTGTTTGGAAACATTGTTTGATACGACAAACAAATAATTTAAATAAATTATTAAAAGTTTTTGATCTGAAATATAGGTTAAACACAATTTTCATATATCCAGTCAATCGCACAAAAAGATCATTTGTCTGTAAGTAAAGTCTGAAATGCAGAGGAATGTGAAACAGATAGTCGACTCTTATAGTAGTGTTCGCTATCATTGAAACCGCAAAACGAATAATTGACTCAATTTTTAACCAGTCTTTCAGAATCTATGCATTTTTAAGAACAGTTTTTTTAAAACTCGAATTATAATATTCATGATTTAGTTTCGAAGCAATCAATGAAAATGAGTGGTCAGTCATGTATATCGACTGTTCTTTTAGCCGAAAATTCTCTCAACTGTTGGTAACCGACAGTTATTTAAGGGATGACACTCTTGACGGAAGATTACTCGAGAGAACCCTTTCTACACCACTAGTCATCCGAGTCTAGTAATCGAGTAATGGATGCTATTTATGCTATTCTTACCCATTCTTACGATTTGCGACATAAGTGTCAAACTTTTAACTCTTTTTCCGACCATTTGTTCGATTGTTATACGTATTTATATATCACTGTTATATAACTCAAAACAATTACATATATTATTCGACTTTTAATGTAATTTTGTTGATCACAAAAACGTGTTTTCAATATACAGTTATATTTTAATGTCATGTTTTTCAACGCTCTTAAACGCCAAATGCAATAAATCAAAAATCATTAATTGCATTAAGAAGTTCCCAAACCTTCAAATATGCAATTAATTTAATAATAAATTAATGTATTGTTCGAGTCGTTCGAACTCTACGATAGGATATAAATTGGCATAAGTTAGTCAATCGGACACTTGTTGTATATCCGGTGAAAATATTGGACACAAATATATTTTTTTATAACTTTATTTTATAGCAAAAAAGTTAAGTTTAAAAAACTTTAATGACGTTAGGCTTCCAGAAATCGGTTGAGTATTCGTATTAAGAGTGACTTAAACCAGTGTTTTAGTTCACAAAACAGCAATTGTTCGCAAAAACTACGAAATGTTGCGCTTAATTGCAATTTCCAGACTCTCTCTCTCGAACTCAATCTCTCTATTGTTTTAAGAAAAATATGGTTTGAAGTGTCGATATTGAATGTTAGGGCAAATATAGACACAACTAATATATGTCAAACAAAATTAGATTTCAAAAACTAAACTTTACGGAAAAAATGTTACCCAAACAACAACAATTGGTTCGAATGATTGCAACATTTAGTTTTAATTATTAGTTATAATACATTTTTACAATTAGTAGTTAAATATAAAAACAATATATACATAAAATGGCACAAACTTAACAAATTTTAAGTTAAATTTCTATAAATTAGACTCAATTACAAAAAAAAGCATTCAATCATTGATTTGAAATATTTTTAACATCGATTCGAAAACTTTATTTCAAAGTATTTACTGCACAAACAGTAAACTTATAAATAAATCCTTGATTTCAATTAAAAAGAAAACTTTTTAGAAAAAAATTTCTTATTTTCTTATATTAGAAAAAGAAAAACATTTCGATTATTAGCTCGAAATTGAATTGAAATAATATTCGATGAGAATTCAGTTTTTAATCGATTTGAAGTTTTTCGTATTTTTATTCATAAAACATGAGTTTGTGTGCATTGTATGCACTGTTTGCGTTCGGATCGAAATTATAGGTTTAAAACAGTTAATGCATTTGAAGAGTAGAAAAAACTCATCTTTTAGTTTGAAGTTCAGGTGAATTTGCAAATCAAAAAAAAATTTAGGAAAAAAGAGTTATTTCTTTAAATTTGTTTTCGATAAAGAACTGATTGGAAAGCCTTTGAACTTTCGACAACTAATTGGTAATTGTTTGCAGCAATTGATGCAAAAATCGCGTTAATTATTGGCGAATAAAACTAATTCGTTGTTTAGATTAAACAAATTTAAAGCATTTCCGCTCTTTTTTCAGTTAATTGTCTGAATACGAAGTCGATTGCGAATAATTAGTTAATGAAAATAAGAAGAGAAATAGTGATTGACATTAATGATTGGATTGGTTTGATTGGTGAACACAAACTGTACGTTATTTCGCCAAAAAGAGTTCAAAATAAGTCTGATATGCGATTCAATCAATTTCGTAGAAATAATTGAAGTTTTGCGAAGAAAATCGTTTTTGAAAAAAGAGGCAAAACTGTTGAATCGAATTGATGTAAAACCGGTTCGATTTACTTAATGCACAGTTTGTTAAGTTTAGGACCGGGGCTGGCCATTCGGGGGGTATGGGATCGAGTATATCCTACTCTAAAAGTGTTCTTCTTGAACAAGCAAAAAACTATGTGGATTAAAAGTGCAATAAAAACGGTGATCGCATCAAAAACAATAATTTTGCATAAATTGTCATTAAAACAAACAAGTCTACCCTAACCCCAATTATCCCCCCTATCTTGGCCAGCCCTGGCCCCAAATCTAAGGAATCAATTAAATTATAGACTGTTATGAAAATTAAGGGCGGATTTGAATCACAAATATTTTGGTCGAACTCCGAATATAAACTAATTATAAGTATTTTTCTGATTAGAATCAAAAAATATCGAAAATTTTATTTAAAATAAATTAGATTTGAAATAAATAATTAGTTTCTAATATAGAAAAGAAAATATTCGAAAAATGCGTTAATTTTAAATATGGAATAAGAATTAGTGAGAGAATCGAATCAATTATAGTTTTGGTCCAGTTTTCAAACGTAAAGTTTTTCTCAATTAAGTATTTTTACTATTTTTTAAAGTAATTTTTTGCTAAAATTTTTTCAACTGTCGGAATACGTCTGAACCGGCGATTGAGTTGAAAAAAATGAATTTCAATCGAATATTAAATCAAACTTTTAAAAACAATTATCAAAAACTATATATTCTTAACACTTAAACACTGAATGATTGTTCAAATTAATGGCTAACTGTTTGAGCGATGAATAGATTAATGTATTGTTCAGTAATTTTATAAATTTGTTGTCATTATTCTTAACAAAAAAAACTTTTAATAAACTTATACTAAAAACTAATTTCTAATATCAGTCGTTAATCTCAATTTTTATTATAAAAAAAACTAATAAATTCTTTAATTTCATTATTTGCAAAAAAAAAACTTGACTTCACTTCTCAGTTATGGACTATTTCAGACATAATTTCAATTATTTCTAAAAACGCGACAAAAAACTGATTAAAATGAGAAAAATAAATAAAAATTAAATACATTTTCGACTAATCCTAGAAATGGGTTCAATAGTGACAACAAAAATATAAAACTTAAAAAATTAATAAACAGATAAAAATAGTAAATAAGTATATTTTGAACGAATCACATATCAATATAACTAAAGCGGTTCTAAAACTTCTAAACTTTGCTGTAATTATAAAAAAAACGCTTTTATCCGGCGATTGGTTTCAGTTTAGTTTCAACTAATTTGTCGTTTTAATCAAATTAGACGATTGGCTGTAAATGACTCACAAATATATTTTTAGAACTAATGGCACGAATAGTGTCCGCAAACGACGTTCCCGTCAACTGTATCCAGTGGTGAGGTCGTCCTCGAGCCAGGAGGGGACGGAGTGATGCAGTTTTGATAACAGTTTCGATAACGCGATGTTATGCGACAAATAGAAAGAGTGCAACAGCTTCTGCGCCCGACTGTCCATCGGTGGGTAAACCCTTCCTTTACTTCTTCCCAAGCATTTGGTGCTATTCTTTTGGATCAATTGGCAGTAAAAGCCTTTTTTCGGGTCAAACTTCAAATGTTGTTTGTAGTCAAATAACGGCTCAATTTTCAAAAATGTTTGCAATTTATTCATAACTGACACCGGATTTGCTTTCAGTTCTTCGCCGTCTATTATCATTAGCTGTCAATCAATCGAATTAACAATAAATTCAATTAAAGTAAATATTATTTAAACAAAATGTGAACAACAATAGAATACCTGTTGCGGCGAATAATATGTGAGCCATCGCTCCAAATGTTGTGCATAAATGCCGGGATTTAGACATCGATTCCGCAGTTCTTTAAGAAGTTTTGGTGACTTATCATTAGCGGTGATCACGTCATAAAAGGAATAGTTGAGAGCAGTTGTGCCCTTGTGTGCCCTAATGTGGTGATACCAAGAATAGGCTCTTTTGATTGGACTGATCAGTATCGCCACCAGCTTTGCGTTCGGCAGCAATGCCTGCGCTCTCATCGGAACCAACTCTCCGTCGAAATAAGTGGCGCTCTTTTCAAACAAATAACTTGGACTCGAATTCTTGGGCACCGGGAAGAAATTCATGTACCAGTCCAGGCCTTTGTAGTAATTCTTGCCGTTAAAGAACTGAATCTCTTCGAAGGTGTCGGGACTGGGATAGTTGCTGGCGATGGTTGGGTGCATTGACAGGAAAGTATACAATGCAGTCGAACCTGTCTTTTGAGGTCCAATCACTAAAAACTTTGGCAATTGATCGCAAGACTTGGTTGAGGCCCAGATGGAGTGGTGGCGCTTATCATTGCACGGGTTCTGTAATTAATGCAAATTATAATTAATTACACAACTCGTCCATAAGTGACGATCCAATTGACGCATACCATCCAAATGGGATCTCTTTCTTCGGGATATAATTGAAAATACTTTGTCGCCAATTGAAGCGGTGGTAAAGTGAAGAGCTGTAGGTTAGTCCAGCACTGGACAAATTTGATCACTGATTCGAATGTGTAGAGCGCGAGTCTGTCGTTCCCATAGTTCGACAGATGTGTCATAAATACGTTTATCTGTTTTGAACACAAATTCCGAATTAAATAATTGTTTTGAATCAATAAATACGAATCAAATATCAATTACTGGATTGAATATAAATGAATAAAACAGTTCTCCGCCTCTAATACTGTTCTCCAGCTTATCCCTACCGCCCGGGTATTTGTCTATAAATATAGTGTGCGTATATAGACCACATGTTTGTCGCGGCAATACCTAATCAACAATCAATTGTTAATAAAAATAATTAAAATACATAACAATTACTACAAACCATAATCCCTCTGTGGATGAACCCACGCCTCAAACGGGCGGGTCTTAAATGGGGGTACTCTTCAGTACTGGTCACCCGAACATTCCAGACCTGCTTCCACGCGTCGTAAAGTGGTTCGTGAACTGGATATACACCCGAATGATGAGGTGCTATAGAGTAGCCCGAGTCGATCGGTATGTTATTTTTCTAAGCAATCGATAAAAATAAATAAATAAAAAGTTGAAATAAAATAATCTAAAACTTGAATACTTGTGCGAATTCGCGATTCATTTTCATCTCGTTTTCCAAAATACTAATATTGTTGTAGAGGTGGGGCTGAGTGTGTGAATACATGTGACAAAACCACCAAAACTTATGTGCATTTTCTGCACAAAACAAACCAAACATTCATTTAATCGTTTGATTAAAACCAAATTCAAAGCCATTCCTACCCAACAAGAGGTCGTCGCCGTAGTCCTCGTCGGCGTTCCCCTTATGAAAGTATTTGCCCGAAAAGCCTAAATTGAATCGAAAGCCGGGGATCAGAAAACTCAGACGTCTTTGAGAGTCGAGTAATTCCAAGACATCCGTTGTCTTCATTCGGGTTCCCTTTTCGCCGACGAATATGTCGTCGATGTCTATGAGGACATAGCGCTGGAGAGGGAGTATGAGCTTTCCGTGCGATAGGAATGAAATGCAATCTAAGAGTAATAGTTTGTGGATCCAAAACGACAATCCGTTTCCAAATAATATTCTATGAATGCCGTCGTATACCCCGTGATCCTAAACACACGACAACCCAATTACCCAATTGTTAATAAATAAGTGCAAACTATTAGGTCTAAAGCCATACCTCTATGACTGTAGTGACGAGTTGTTTCTTATTAACAAAATTGTAATTATAGTCAATCTCTTCATTGAGATAAGAGTCGATGTCATTGTTCTGAAGGTAGGCCTGACCTAAGGGCTGATAAGATGTGTGATTGGAAGAGAAAGTAACCCAATCCTCTCCGGGAAGATTCCCGAAGTGAACTTCTCCGGCACGGGATAGACGTAATGCCGGCGACAATGGGTTAAGTCTATAATCTTTGATCGCAACGCCGGTGTCTATATTTAGAGGAAAGCCATTCAACTGAATGGAAGTCATCTTATCGTTGGTCTGAACCAAAAACCCAATAATTCCAACACTATATTCGCGGCAATACTTGTCCAGCAGTTCTCGATTCCATTTATTCATATTTAAGTATTTGTCAAAGTTTTCGAATATAATGACTGCAAACCTTCCCCTATCGAGGTTTGTCAGGAGCGGTAAACTCTTGCCCGGGATCTCCACTTTGAATCTAAACCGCAATTAAGAACAAAATCAAAGTTAGAGACAAAGAGTTAAACCGAAATCAATCGAAACCGACTTCAAGCGACTCGACTCCAAGATCTCAATCAACTGTTTCCCGAGTTTCGAGTATTGGGTTTCGACGAAAAGCAAGACTTTCGGATCCAAACGGAGCTGAAGACTCGACGAATGGCCGTTCGGCACCGGCCGGCGCAGCGGTGCCCGCATTGTGTCGTCGTGTGAATGGCATTTGTATTTAGATTTCGGCGGAATTCGGATTAATCTATAAATCGATTCAAGAATTACGTCATTTCGAGTTCGAATCAAACGATAAGTGATTTGCGATTGGATTACAAACCCGTGAAGTGAAGAGTTTGGCATAAAATGGGAAAATATGAAGAATGAAGTGATGGAAAAGACCAGAGATATGAATAGCCATTGTTTTATAGAGAATCGGTTGAATCGAATCCATTTGGCTTTCGGCACATTCTTCGAGATATTCTTCAACTTTCGCTTCTCTTTGAGTATACTTTCAAATATCATAACGAAAAGAGTCTTTAATCGCAAACAATTGCACTGAAGTCCGGATCAATTCCAAGACTAATACAATCATTTTCTGCCGAATCTCTCCATTGGATCCACTCTTAAAGATATTTAAACTTCTTATCGAAATAATCACTCATTTAAGACATGATTTTAATTTGACTTAAATTTAGTTATCATTTGATAGTTCTCTCAAAGAATTAATTTTAAATACAATTTAAATAATTATCAAAAAACTGATAAATCATTTGTAATTATATTATTTGAATTAAATTAATTGTTTATAAAAATAAATTAAATCATAAATATTAATAAGATTTTCATTATTTGTTTTGTTTGACGCAAAACATCGCTATTTTTCGCCATATTTTTAGCCAATTATCTGCTTTACCCGAAACCCACTATTTTGGCAAAATTCGCCAAAAATTCAATAATTTAATTAATATCTTCAATTTATTCAAGCAAGACAAATTTATAATTAACAAAATTATGCAGGTAAAACTTAAATTAAATGTTAATTAAAATTAGAAAAATTTAAATTAAAAAAAATTTTATCATAAAAAACTGTTGACATCTCTATCGACCGAAAACTTTGTTTTTATTTTTATTTCTCTTAAACACATGTTTTGTCATTCATTTGATAAACAATTAAATCAAACATTTTATCGATTTATTGATCATTAGATAACATAAACAAACTATAAATAACATTAAATTGTCATCAATTGATATGGAAGTACCGCCAGAACACTGTCCGGGCATAGAGTCGACGGACGCAGGAAAGGGGTCCGCCTGTGCCGGCTGTCCAAACCAAGGCCTCTGCTCTTCCGGAGAGTTGCAGTCAGGGCCGGACCCGAAAGTGGCCGAAATTGCCCGAAAACTTATGAATATTAAACACATTATATTAGTTATGTCCGGAAAAGGAGGCGTCGGTAAGAGTACAGTGTCTTCACTGTTGGCCCGATATTTGGCAAAAGATAAGACAATTAATGTCGGATTACTCGACGTCGACATCTGCGGGCCGTCGATACCCAAGACTATGGGAGTGGAGGGCGAAGAAGTGCACCAATCGATGTCCGGTTGGTCGCCCATCTATGTCGAGGACAACCTTTCGGTGATGTCGTGCGGATTCCTCTTGGGCTCAGTCGACGACGCAGTCATCTGGAGAGGACCCAAAAAGAATACTATAATCAAACAGTTCTTGTCTGACGTCGATTGGGATCAACTCGAGTATCTGGTAGTGGACACACCGCCCGGCACTTCCGACGAGCACTTGTCGCTCGTTTCCTATTTGAAGGACTGCTCGAATCTGAGAGGAGTTGTGATCGTAACGACACCACAAGAAGTGGCGCTAATGGATGTCCGCAAACAAATTGATTTCTGCAATAGAGTTGGTCTCAAAGTCTTGGGTTTTATCGAAAATATGTCCACATTTTTGTGTCCCAACTGTTCAAAAGAGTCGATTATATTTAAGCCATCTCTGAACGGAACGAATCAATTGGTCCAAAACGGCATTCCCTTATTGGGTAAATTACCTTTGGATCCGATTATTGGCAGAGCCTGTGATGAGGCGAAGGATGTCTTCGAGACAATCGACTCGACGGCTGTTAAGAGTTTTATAGAAATTACCGATAATTTAGTGAAAATTTTACAGAATTTCAATTAAAAACTTTTATTTTGTTTTTATATAATGTAATCAATATTTGAAATAAAATATAAATAAAATTCATTTAAACTTTAAATAAAAAAGTTTTATAACTTCTAATAAATTGCTTAAACTTTGAAAAAATAATGTTTTGATTGACTCGTTTGACGTCAATAGTTGACACTTAAGGCAATTCAAGAGTTTATGAATTACTATTGAAATTGATTTTAAGCTATTTTTCATTTGATCTGAATTTCGATTACAATAGAAATGCGAATCGAATTCAGATCTGAAAACATGTGTCGCGTATTGGCCTCAAACTAGTGGTAAATAAAAGCACTTTTACTTTAAATTACTGAAAGGATATGTTTTGTAAATATTATTTTTTCTGGAAAAAGTCCGACAACACCTTCCAGGCCTTGTCGGCCATAAAGCCGTCGGGCGGTTGGACGCCCTGTTTGGCGAACGAACGCATTTTGGTTCCGGATATGAAGTCGAAGTCGTTTTTCTTATTTTCGTCGAAAAACTCCATTTGTTTTGATTTGTTATTATAAGCGGCGACTCTGAAGGGGATTATCTCGAATTTGGTCAGTCCCGGAGCCATCCGCAGCACTTTGCGCCCGTGGGTCGGCTCGTATAGATCTTCGCCCGTGTCTGGATGTGGAATACCGGCCGGATCTCGGCCTACAATATAGAAGTTGGCGCCCGTCACAAGTCTGGCCTTTGCGTGCCATTGGACTTCTCGCGGTCCGGCGTAAGACATCGGCGACGGAAATATTGCCATTAATGTGCTCTTAGGGTCGATAACCCCTTCTTCGAGAACCGCTTCGTGTTGTCGTATGCGTACGTCGAGCGGCACGTCATCCTCTTTGGTCCAACCGCCCAACGGGTGCAGCAAAAGCACCGGATTCTTGTAGCCCCTGTCCAGGAGTTGTCTCTTCGTGTCCTGCATTAGCAATGCGTGTCCGTTGTGTATAGGGTTTCGCAATTGGAAGGCAAACACTGCGTCCGCCTTAAGACAATCGAAGGTTAGATCTAATGTTGAGTTCAAAGCATTCATTCAAACCTTACATTCATTTCTCTTAATTTGCTTTTGATTTGATTGGGTTTGAGTCGATAGCTGTCGAGTCCGTCATTCCATTTGATTGTCTGAAACACTTTGAGGTCTCCGCCCACTAACCAGTTCCCGCTTTCGAATATCATTTTAATAGAAGGATGTCCTCTATTGGTAGTCTTGAACACCGCCGCCGCTCTCTCTTCCTTCCGGTGCTCAAAAATCTCAATGTCTTCGAGTATTGCAATTAAATTGTTTTTGTAAACCAATGAAACGCTCTTTTCCTTTTCGATGCGCTTCTTGTTTTGGTCAGAGATGGCTAACACTATTGGAATCGTTTGGTTGTGAAGACTGTCGTCAATCAAAGCTCCGAAATGAAGGCATTGGAGGTATTCGTTCTCTCGCATAAAGCCCTATATGTGCCGATAGTTCACATTTAAATGTATAATAATTTCAATTTAATCTATAAGACAGTAACAGACAGTAATCTCACCTTCAAAGGTGTGGCCCAGCCTTCAGACAACACCTGAACCCATTGCAAGTCTATAGTGTCGATCTCAATGGCCGGCATATTGGAAGCGTTCACTCGATAGTCGTTTTGCTGTTCTTCGGATATAAACAATTCGTGAACTTCTCGAATGATTTCTTCGGAAATTATTTTCTGTTTATATAACGAATTGATTATTAATTCAATAAATGAGAGAATCGACAGAATATCTCACATTCCGAACGAGTAAATCAATGACTTTCTGAACACAGTCTCCAATCGAGTCCTCCCCGGCCTTCAGAATCAGTTCGGGATTCGAAGGATTTTCATACCGACTACTGACTCCAGTAAACTGCAAGAGATTACCGCTCCGGGCCTTCTTGTAGAGGCCCTTCACGTCTCGCTTTTCGCATATTTCGATGGGTGTGTCGACAAACACTTCGAAGAAGGGAAGGCCTTCGCGTTCGTGTATTCTTCGAGCGCTGTTCCTATCTTCAGCGTATGGGCTGATAAAACTGGTCAGAGCTATAGCGCCGGCGTCTGCGAATAGTCGGGCGACTTCGCCAATACGTCTAATATTCTCAGTCCTGTCCTCTGGACTGAACTTCAAATCCTTGTTGAGTCCGTGACGTATATTATCGCCGTCTAAGGCATAGGTGAATATCTTATTCCGACACAAATATTCTTCGATTCCAAACGCAATCGAAGTTTTTCCGGCGCCGGAGAGACCTGTTTAGACAAATCAGAGTCAATTGGATTGAGTGATGGGAAGGCAGGAGAGGACAGACCTGTGAACCAAACAGTGCAACCTCTGAATCGTCGACCACTGCCTAAAATCTCCGCGCGTTTGGTGCGCGAGACGTGATGGGACTGGAAGAACACATTCGACTCTATCTTGTTCTGCGTTTGGGTATAATTGCATTTGGATTACAAAACTGTCAAAATTATAATACTTTTGATTTTTAGGTTAAACTACAATAACTTTATTATTATTAGATATCGAGTCATTCACTCAGCCGTTCAACTCTTAAACTTTTGGCTAAATTTTATTCGTTTTCAATATTTACCTCATTTACAGATTTATCCATTTTTTGAGTAATTCTTAAGTTATGTGAATTAAAACAATTAAAACAATGACTAGAATAGTATTAATAAATTTAATTTATTGTAATCATAAAACGGTTGGTTAGTCAGCGATAAAAACATTTTAATATCATTTTTATTATAAATATTTAATTGGTTTATATGTTGTATAAAAATATATTACATTAATATACAAATAAAGTGATTAATTAATAAACTTAATATAAATGAGTGAACAGATGGAAATGAAAGTGCATTTCGTATTTTACATGTTTTTTTCAAATGATTGCACAGATTTATGTCTGAGCTTATGTCGGCTCACATTTGATTATTTCGTACAAAATTGTATACAATTTAATCAGAATTTAGTTAATTTCGTGTAAAGCAGGTAAAAATAAATTTACTTTTTTTAAAATTCACTTTCTCTCGTTAAAACATATTGATAGTAAATTACAACTGTTTCAGCAATACTAATCTATCAAATAGGAAATTTAAAAACTTACATAAATATAACCTAAATGGAGTGAGTACAAATAACGTTGATTTTACTGATAGGGGAGTTTAGTATATATAATGATAATGTTATAAATAATAGTTGGTAAAAAAAGAATATGTGCTGGTGGGGTTTAGCTTTTATTGTTAAAGTAAATGTTTTTTATCAGTACAACTCACTAAACAGGAACTAATTTTGCTCTGACTTTCAAAATACAAGTCAATCAAATAAAATAAGTTGTAATTTAGTCGATATTAGAGCTCGCCGTTTGTCATATTTTTAAAAACCGAACCGAACCCAACCGTAATTTTTAAGAATATAAAAAATTTCAATAAATTTTACTCTAAGAATTAAATTTAACATAATTTGTTGTTTAAATCAAGTTTTACTTATTAATAATCAATATTTTATTGATTTAAGCTAATTTGATATACAGTATGTTTATAACAATTTCTATATATTTAATATTGAAAATTTATATATTATTTTTTGGTTTCAGTTCGGTTCTCGAACCGATTTAAAAATTTGAGAACCGAACCGTATTCGGTTCCGGTTCTCATTCGGTGAGCTCTAGTCGATATGAGCTATACTGTATGTAACATCGATGCCTTATTGCAATGAAGTATTGATACGAATATCCGTAATGACAACATTTGTCAGTTTTTTAACATGTAGAGTTAGTGGTAAATTGCATACAGTTTGTATTTTTAAATCAACTGCCCTAATTATGTTTAATCTAATATAAGCACATATTGCACCTAGCTAATCTTTTGTCAGATTTAAAGGGAAATCACTGTATCTTATATTCGCGGATTCATTGGCAATGTTTTTGTAAACTAATTGTTATTGATTTCTCATTTAATTTTATATTGTTTTAATTAGAATAATAAAAACGAATAGCAATATAAATTATTAATTATTAATATTAATTTATTAAATTTTTAGCAAAGGCATTTTATTAGTAATTGTTTTTAAAATTTTGTTTAAGAAACTGCATAAATATTTATAAAATTGTTTATAGATTTGTTATAGATAAAATTTTATATTGAGTAAATTCTTTTAAATAACCTAAAAACTTCAGTTTACAGAATTTACAAAACTTAATTTGCTAATTTTAATTCTAATTTTTAAAATGAACCAAATTTTTTAAAATTTAAACTTAATTTAG
>JAQIYC010000533.1:0-13126 GCA_034699545.1 Porobelba spinosa
GATTGAATTAAATTTATCATTTTATGATTTATATCAGTATTTTCTATACGTTATATCAAAAAGCATATAAATTATAGAAATTATTTATTCTTATTGTTAGATATCTTAAAAGCATTTGATTTTTGTTGATTCGGTTTAAATTTTGATATAAAAAATTCAAATTCGATAACTTTTGCATTAAATTGCAAAATAATTTAATACAATGTTAATAATTCGAGTTTACATCGAATCGAGATTTAATTTTAAAAATAAAATTTTGTTTACTTTATTAATATTTAAATTAATGTTTTTTGTTTTTTTACTATGACCTCGGCACTTTTATTTACTACAGTATTATTTGAGTCAAATGTATAATTTTTTTTAGTATTGGTAACTTTTAACAAATACCGGTATAAATTATATATTATTTATGGTAGATGTAATTTGAACTGATTAATTATATGACAGTTATGAGAGTTGTGCTGGTCTAATTGTACAGTAGCTTGGTGAAGTTTAATATCTGGTTTAAACTATTGCATGAAGTTTAAAGCGATCTGCAAATTTGAGCAAGCTGCTTGTAGTTTATAAAGATTGGCTTAACTGATCCGGGCACTTATAAAACCGAGACGTATTTGCTTTTCTGAACAAATCTGTGAAAGTGTTTGCAATTTATAGAAAATATTAACTTATGATCTAGGTTAGTTGGTTATTGAGAATTCAGATTTGGCTTAAATTAGAGTCTCGGTTCTCGACTACTAATTTTGCTTATATTTTGTTTGTAGTTTGATTTTACATTATCAAATACAAATTATAAGTATCAAGCTAATCAGAAGCAGGCCATTCACTTGTTGGCGCCAATAATTTAATTGCCAAAACTAATGCTGAACTTTAGTGGCGAACTTTAGCACTACTGTATCCATTTTCAGCCGATGGTATTCCTGCACTGGTAAGTAGTATTAATTAATTTTTATTTTTTAAACTGCTTCTTTATTTTATTGTTTAGAAATATGCAGTAGCAATTGAGACATGCTTGAATCATGCTTGATTATTTTGTTCAATTTTAAAATTTATATTTTGTTTACTGAATCAATAAATTGATTAATTGTTTTATTACCGGTAATATAAATAATAACTTAATAATAAATTAATATGCAAGTAATTTATAATCAAGCTTATTTTAATTATTTAGTGTACATTATTTTATAGTAAACTTTTAAATTAAAATTTTAAAATCAAATAAATAATAAATAATTTTAAAAATATTCTTTTCCTATCAATTAATTTGAAAATTTGTTTAATCATCGATTGATTCTTAAGTTAAAATATTTAATAAATCCATTCAATCGATTCAATCGATTCTTTGTATTTCCATAACAACGAAAATTAGTTAAGAATTCAAAACAAATACAGAATTGTCTAATGAATAGAAATGGCGGACAAAGAAGTGGAGGACGAGAGTGGAAGTCCTGGCCATCAGTTTTCGGTACAGTTCCAGTCGGCGCACGACTTGAGCGATAAACTGCTGGCAATTAATTACAGCAAACAGTTCTCTAATCAATACAAATGTCCGCCAATTAGTCGCTATTACTTCTGCAGACAAACCAATTCTGGGCAACAGTTCTACACATTCTGTTCGTTGTCTTCATATCTGTTGGAAAAACTCAATCCGAATGTTCGGATCAATGTTGAAGACTTCGATGACCCGAATGTTACGATTGAGTCGATACTAAATAACTCGAAAAACTTTTTCGATATAACTGTTTATTCAAAGAATTGCAATAAATTAAGACTCGGTTTTGGGTCCGAAATCATTGAACTCTTGAATCAATTGTTGGATAAAGTGATCGAAACTAATGATTACATAAATAATGAAATTGTAATCAAAGGTTGCGATGACTTGACGGACGAGAATGTGTCCGAAGAGTTGACTTCCGATGAGATCAACGCTACTGTTCTCGAAGACGAAGACGATTATAACGACTATAATCTGATTGTCGACAGAGAGGAGATAATCGAAGAAGAATTGGTGGACAACGACAACAACAAAACTAAAGAAAATTCGATTTTAAAATCCGATTGCGATTTAAACGAATGGAAAATAGAAGTCGAAAGAGTTTTACCGCAACTTCGGGTCAGAGTTCAGAACAAATCGGTGGACAATGAGTGGAGAACTCATTACAACTCAGTTTCGGTAAACTATTCGAAAATGTCTGGACTCTGCGAACAGACGTTTGATTCGATTCAACAGCTTTTGTCGGAATTGCGTCAAAACGACGACAAAATCAATTCGAGAGAAAAGTATTTAAAACAACAATTGGAACACTATATCGAAGAATGGATTTCCATTCGGACGCAGGCCTTGAAGCTGAGGGAAGACTATTCGACAGTCAGTTCGGGTGTTGTGGCCAAGAGTTCACAGTTGGCCGAAGTCTCACAACTGATCGATAGTATGAAACAAGAGATGGAATTATATGGGAATAAAATGACTGACACTTCACCTCTCATTGTCGCCAAAAGGGCTAAGGATTCGATTAAACAAGAGTTGAATGCAATTGAACTCAGAATCGGTGTCGCCGTTCAGACACTTATTATTAATAATAAAAATTTGTTTTAATTTAATTTTAATTAATTTAATGCGATTTCAAAAATGGCAAAAGTTATCAAATTTTAAATTATAAAAATGTTTAAACATTTGATCGACTAATCGGACGACTGTTTGCGTTCCCATATCTGAATGTAAGACTCGGATAAAGTGATCATTTGCGGCAAAATCTCCGACACGTGTAGGTCTTGCAGTTCGAACCACTTCCCGGTTCCCTATCAGTCGTCGAATGAGTTAATAGTTTATTAATAAATTGATTTGATTTATGAGTTTAACAGAACTAAACACAAATAGTTGAAACACTCACCCGATGTAAGACATGCATACGATAAGTGCCTTTCCCCGGCTCGGGCTCTCCGTCGTGTACGACATTCGCAATCAGATCGTAGACACACTTTTGCTGATCCCTGTGTTCGGGCGCCAGTAGTTCAGTCAAGTCGACGCTCTTGATGGGGAAGTTAACAATCGTTGGGTTTTTTTCGAGAAAAAACGTATTTCTCGTAAAGCGTTTGATATATAGAATGAGATATTCGGGAAATACTGTTATTTCGAATCGTTTCATAACTGAGTCTTTGTATGTCTTGTATTCCTTCTCCTGAATGCCGTTAAACTTCGACAGAATCGTAAACAACGGCACCTGAGGTATGATGTTCTCTGACATCTCGTCTCTGAAGAGGGGCTGTGGCGGTAGATCCAGCGTTAGGTACAGAAAGTTGTTTTCCAAACACTTTTCTCTATACTCTTCGCTTAGCATTAGTTGAAGTTTTTCGTCAATTGTTTTGTCGATTGGAATCATTTTGCGACTATAGGTACGCATTGAGCCCCTGAAGGTAGAGTAGATTATCGACGAGTTGTCCCGTTTGCTGCCATTCAGTGCCAAATGCATTGAATTCAAAAACCAACTCAAGAAAGCGATCGGATCTCCTGTTAAGACAATTCCACAAATATAGACATTAATTGACATAAATTCAGTCATTATTCGAATAAACTATAGATTAAGCAAAAAGTGTTTTGAAATCAAAACAATAGTAAGAATCGACTCAAACCTTGTTCTGTGATCTGAAACCTCTTCTTCGACGAGAGCACAACCGACTGAAGCATCTCATGGGGCGAGACGTGAGCCTTAAAGTTACGTCCGTTCCATAACTTACGGATCAATTCACCGAATCTCTGCACCAAAAGTGAACTATAATCTGAAGACTGGCTTCGGATCCGTTTCGCGTAGTTCTCTTCGCGCAGGAAGTAGTTCCTCAGCGGCGGGACGTGCGATAGGGCCTGCAGTACGACATTGCAGTAGTCGTTGAATTTGATGTTATTGAGGCCTACGATTCCGGGCAAATATGCCGTTCCGTCGAAGGCTATCGAATAACGGCCACTGCTGTCCAACTCTCGGATCTCCGCTTCGGTGAACGTCGGGCGCAGAACATATGTGATGTCGTCGAGAGAGGAGTCGATGATCTGGTAGTTGTCGGGCAAACAGTAGAACCGAAGGGATTGTAGGTTTAGGAACACGTGGTGTCCGACACTCACCGAATGCATGTATGCGTGCGTTCCGATGCCCCGACCTGTCGAACAAACATACGTTCATTACGTTCGTGGGTTGAGCTACCAGTGCGGCCATACATACCCTGGAAGTACTTCCCGCAGACCAGACACGCGTAACAATTGATTTTCGAGAGCGAAACCGAACAGAGCTTTTCGAAGTCGAAGTCCAATAAACCCCTGTTTATAGTGTCTAAATAGGGGCACAAACGGCAGCGCTCATCGCACCGGAAGGACACCCCTCCGCCCGACCCCTTCCCCTCCACTCTTTCCTCGGAATCACTTCCATCGCTGACGTAATCGTCGATTAGTTTTCGTTTCAAACTTTTGTTAGTTTTTGACATAATTTTGTTGTTTTGAATCATTCGAATCAACTGTTTGTCCGATAGAGTGCAGTAGTGTTGACATCAATTGAGTCATTGTTTACAATACGAGTGATTTGAAGCGATTGTCGACATTTGATCCGCACATCAATACAATTGAAACCATGTCTTCGCGAGACGGTATGTATTGGAGAAATAGAGTTAAATAAATGTCTAATCGAATGCTTATTGTGTTGTGTGTTGTCCGGCACGGGTGGGTCGGCACCAATAGGCGGCAAAAAGAAGCCATTGAAGGCACCCAAGAAGGAGAAGCAGGAAATGGACGAAACGGACGTTGAGTTCAAGAAGAAACAACAAGAAGAGCAGAAGAGGATGAAGGAAATGGCGGCGAAGGCGGGCCAGAAGGGGCCGTTAGTTGGCGGCGGTATCAAGAAGTCGGGCAAAAAGTAGTGCCGATTAGGCGTTGATTCGATTAATGCGTTTTAAATATGATTTCGGATTAAATTGTTTTTATGATTCAGTTTTCTAACTCTAATTGTCTTCAATTGCTATACTATTTAAATGTTATTCCGATTGTCATAAACATTAAAATTTACATTTTCTCCAAATTGAGCCATAAATGCAAAAATAAATCGAATTTTATTTAATTTCCAAAAATTAAATCGAATTTTGAGTCAAATATTGAAATGATTTTGTTTTTTATGAAAAATAGTTTTTTTTAGAGTTTAATGAAATGAATGTTTAGTTCGAATTGAATCTCAATTTTAATGAATGGTTTCGATGACTAGAGAATCGAATGAATGGAATGCTTTCAATCACTTCTTGTGCAGCAATTGAAGCACAGGTTGATTGTGTCGGCAATACTGGTCTGTCTGTCGTCTAAATAGGCTCTACTCGACGACTCATCCCTACACTCGGCTATGAATTTCTGAAATTATTGCAAAAATTAATATAAGTTTAAAAGTAAACCGATTCGAGTGTCGCACCTGGAGGTCGTTCAGAGGCATTCCGTTTTCATAGAAGTCTTTGATCGTCTCATACGAGTCCATAATAAGAGCAATGAATAGACTGAGCACTACATAAATGAATAGACAGACGAATAGATAGAGATATATCCGACTGAACCACCAAATGATTGATTGCTGTCTATAATCGGTTATATAAAACGTTGCGAACATGTCGTCCCCATTCATGAGTGAGAAGAGGCATTCCGACGCCCGACTCAGGGTTCGAAACTTGAGATGGAAGGGACCCAACACTACCCAACCGCAGAAGCAGAAGCCGCTGTTGAATGCAAACATTAGATTAGCGCCAATATAGCTTAGAGGGTAAGGTAGGGTAAGGTAGGGTAGGGTAAGGTAGGGTAGGGTAAGGTAGGGTAAGGTAGGGTAAGGTAGGGTAAAATGGAATAAAATTTTTGGTAATAATTCGCAATTGTTTTAACAAAATGCAAACAATCGATGACTAGAAATGGAAGAATGGGTTCGAACTTCGAAATGATTAAAAACAATTGATTTCGTGCACCGGAAGGCTTACCCATAGAGTATGAACGCACAGAACAGAAACCGCAATACATGTGGAATAGCTCTGCGAAGAGTCAGTATTAGAATATTGTATTTGTGGAAGAACTGGAGATAACGGAGAAGTCCGGCCCAGACTAGAAGGTTGCCGACGCCCAGCAGTATAGAGACAGTCGTGTAGTGAATGCTCTCCACGAGTCGGGACTCCATTTGCATCTTCAGTGCAGAACCGGTTAATATCAACGCGTCGTTCACTACAATCACAACAATCCAGAGGTCTATGAACTCCAACCGTTCGCTCAGTTCGAGTCGTTTCCGGTAGTGACGGACGAAGAACTGTTCAGTTTCTCGGCGTAAGAGTTGGCCGGAATATAGGGACCGAATGCAGAGAATGGACGACAAAAAGCTGAAGACAACGACTGACCAATTGAGGAGTTGTCGGCGAAAGCGCTCCGACTTGTCCTCCGAATTGTTGGCCAGATTGCCGTTGCACTGGTGGCGGACCTGCACTGTCGTCAGACGCACCAGCAGTTGGCCGTCGTGTTCGGTGTTGTCGAACAGAATACTGACGTTCAGGTCATAACACTTCGGAGCGTTATATTCGGCCAAAGAGTTCAGATATATTGTCCGCAACTGAAAGATGAGTTCAATTTCCAGCAATCGGTCGAAACTGAGCGAAAAGTTATTCGAATTGAAGAACTCGAATGAACTGAAGTCGTCAGTCCATCGGCGGTCGTTCGGGGGATAGAGTTCGCCGATTGTCAGCCAATCAGTGGTCACTTTGTTGTCGTAGACGTAGACATAATCACTCGGTTCGGCGTTTCCGGTCGCGTAGTGTTGCCGTCGGACCAGAATGTCAGACATATTTCGATTACTGGTCGTCCTATTGATGGCATAACCGAAGGAACCGATACTCAGATCCGATATATTAGAGAACTGTTTGACCGCAAAGTCGACCGAAGCGTAGAAGTCGTCTTTGGTGTAGACGGCGAAAGGGCCGGCGGCCGGAGGGTATGCCATCACTTCCCGCACCGGATCCCAGTTCGACAGAAAGAGTTCGCGGAATGAGATAATGCCGTTCGCCTCCTGTGCCAAATGGGTCGACATATCGAACCCGAATATCATTAGTTGTAAAGTAATTAAAACTATTTTGAAGACTTGGATCAGCAGTTTGAAGGGTAGGCGCCGTTTGGCCCGATATTTGTCGATTGGAGACATGAAATAGTATCTCAACTTTCGGCGAAATCTGTCCTTCATATGAGGGGTCAGTTGTGGTTCGATGTCCGCACCCGTAGACTCTTCGGTTCGGGCCGTCGGCACTGATTGGTCAACCATTTCGTCTTCAAAGCCGACGTTTTCTTCAATACTTTCCAATCGATTGTAATTATTATTTTGAACTTTCGTTCCAATACTTCCATCACTACTACCAGTGCTCTTGTGATCGGAATGTCTGTTCAAGCGTTTAGTATCTGATCTGTCGATCAAAGACTTGTTTTGATCGTCGATTTGGTCATCAATTGACGGCTCGTTGTGTTCATCAAAGTCTAAGTCATTTAAACCGCAATTCTTTTCAATTGAATCGTAATTCGTATTGAATTTCACGCTTTTATCGCAAGTTTTGGACATTTTTTAAAAAGTCTTTCAATTTATTGATTAATAAAAATAATTTATAAAATGTTTTGTAATTAAAATTTAAACTAAAATACAACACAATTAGTGAGTCATTGATAACGATATAAAACACTACATATTGTTATCTAATGATTAAAAAACTATTGTTTATAACAACAAAAAACATATGATTTTGTGTACATAAAAACTATCAATGTCAAAATAATACAGTAAAATCTGTTTAACTGTACCAGCATTATTTTTTAATTTGAATATAAATAAAGTTTATAAAAACTAAATTGAAATAATAAAAACACGTTTAAAAGATTTTAATCAATAATTTTTAATTGATTTAATGTTTAAATTAAAATTATATTTATTTTTCAGATTATAATTAACTCAAATTTACAACAAATATATTCGACAAAAGGGGGGAATTCTGTATCAATTTAAAGGTTTATTAATATACAAAATATTTATTCAATCCAATGTCTGGGCATTTAATTTCAAGAATTGTAACTTAATATATGAACAGATCATTGCATTTGTTTTTGAAATTTCTTGAAATCAATCAAATGTTTGGCTCAAAACTGAATTCAATTTAATTCTTAAGAATGTCTTCAAATAAATCTAGAGATCAGTTAAGCGCCGAAGACTTGGCACGAATTGAGAGGAACCGTCAAAAAGCTCTTCTCATACGACAAGAAAAACAGCAAAAGTTGTCGACAAATGAATTGTATTCTCTTGAGGCCAGACATGCCGTTGGCGTTCGGTCTATCGTTGCTCAAGACTCCGGCGGAGGGTTTCTCATCGAAGAGGACGAGTGGAAACCCGCCGACAGAGGGTTAGACGATCGGAGTTTGGCTCAAGACTTGGACCAACTGTTTGATTGCATTGAATGCAAACGAGAGTCGAATAAGTCGTTTCTGAATCGAAACTTCGGACTCAGAGTCTGCGACGACTGTAAAGACCTAAAGGACAGACATTCGTTGATCACTCGAACCGAAGCCAAAGCCGAATATCTGCTGAAAGACTGCGATTTCGACCGAAGAGAACCGCCGCTGAGGTATATAGCGAAGAGGAATCCGCATCAGTTCGCGAGGGGAGACATGAGGTTGTATTTGAGGACTCAGGTCGAGGACCGGGCGCTCGAGGTCTGGGGCAGTGAAGACGGTTTGGAAGCGGAACGGGAGAAGAGGTCCGACGGAAAGCAGAAGCGGAAACAAAAACAATACGACAAACGACTGAAGAGTTTGCGAATGTCTGTCAGAAGTAGTTTATATACCAAACAAACCGGAAGTCATTCGCATTCGTTCGGCGAAGAGGTCTTCAATGAAGAGGAAGACGTGTTTGAGAAGAGGTGTAAGACTTGCGGTTATTTAGACACTTATGAGAAGATGTGAGAAGTGTTTGGATTTCATTTCATTTATCGAATCGTTTTTACATTTATTACACATTATATCAATTCGAATAAATCGATTGATTTTTAAAATTCAATTTTTAATCAATAAAATAATTTTCTGAGAAATCATTCAAATTTAGTCAATCATTAAAATGAATTTTTCGAAATTGTAATCAATTGTAATCCGGATTAGTTTAACATTAAGTTTCGAATTAATTGAAATTTTGATTTTCAATTTTGAAGGTAAGCCGTAGTTTGCAATCAAATAATATTTGGCATAAATTCAATTCATTTGGATTTATACGCCATTTGAGCCATACTTTAGTGGTTAGAGTCGTCTCTAATTGCAAACTCGAAATTACAGCCAATTATTCGAAAATTAATTAATTATTTGTATTTAATAGCATTTATAGCAAAGATTTTACTTTAAATAAAATAAATCGCAATTAAGACAGAAATCAAACGTTTATTTTCAGATCAAAAGTAGAAATAATGGAAACGTTTTCCAAATACAGTAAATAATATCGATTTTGTTTATCGATTCAATGCATAATATATTTTAAACAAAGAAATACAAATTAATTATAAAAATATAAAAATTGCGATAAATTGTTAAAATATAAAAAACAATTATTTATTGAATAAGTGTTTCGTTGGACACAAGAGATTAAAATTCGCAAAAAATCAGTCTTTGATTCAAACCTTTGGAAAAGTATTATAAGAATTAATAATATATTGAAATGATTAGTGAGAATCCGGACAATAAATGGCCAGAACTGCGTCGGAGGCCGAGAGAGAGCCGAACCGATCAGTTGTTGTTTAGAACGGCGACCAATTCGGAGTCCATTTTGTTGGGGGCAGTGGTCGGGGCGTAGCGTTTGACCGGAACGCCGGTTCTGTCGATTAGGAATTTAGTGAAATTCCATTTAATAAAGTTCCCGAAAAAGCCCGACTGTTGTGCTCTCAACCACTTCCAGAGCGGATGAGCCGATTCGCCGTTCACTTCGACTTTGGCGAAGAAGTCAAACCTCGCGCTCTGTTTCTTCGCGAACTCCTTGATGTCGACGTCACAGCCCGGCTCCTGACCTAAGAACTGATTGCACGGGAAGGCGAGGATTCGGAGCCCCTTCTCCTCGTACTTGTCGTAGAGTTCGTTGAGTTCTTTGTAATTGGTTTTAGTGAACCCGCAATTCGAGGCCACGTTTACGACAATCAGTCCAAAGCCCCGGTATTTGTCGAGCGATACCTCCTCTCCGTCGATGTCTTTGGCGCTGAACTCGTAGATAGTCTTCGGAGAAGCGGTCGCTTCGGTCGCCGCCTCAGCCGCCGGCGCGTCATTCGATCCGTTTGTGGCCATTGTTTGCGATTCGATAATCAAAACTGTTTTTCATTTAATGAAATAATTATTTAATTAATGTATTGTTTAATGAAAAGCATATTAAGTGACAAACCGTTTGTTAATAATCTTTGAATTAATGATTAATAAACTGTAAATCGATTTCAATTAGCGTTTGTGTTGTGTTTAGGCGTTCAATACGTATTGTCTGACTCTATGCCTGTGTTTGAGCTCAACGTTACGATACAGCCATTCATGAGCCCTCTGTCCGACAGAGAGTGACATTCGAGCGCTTCGGCGAACGCAGCGAACTATTACTTATTTCAAAGTGTTTTTCATTGCGTTTTCAGTAGTAATGCAATCCAACACTGAATGGCATTACATGTTATACTACTAAACAGTTGTATACTTCAAATGCTTGTTAGAGAGCATCAATGTGGAGCGCACTCTATCGCTCTTTATTTCAACTATTTCTGTAAACATCGTGTATCGGTCGCTCCTTTGCATTACAACTAAGGTTTAAACGGGCGCCAAGTTTCTATGACAACAGGGCACCTAATATTAGCGCCGCCGGGCGTTTATAAAGTTTATCCCATAGAAAAGCATTAAGTCTGGCGCCGCCGTAACGCCAGAACGCCTGGCGTTTATTCTTGTGGCGGAAATGTATATAAACCCTAATTACAACTAATCCGTAATTAGCAAAGAGTGCCCTCTTTTGTCAATACAAGCATTTGGTTTGAAAACACTGTTTATTTACATCTTCGCCGACAAACTCAAGACGTCTGGAAAGCAATGAATACTTTATTCCATAGAATTGCCATCAATTCGAGCCATGGATTCAAGACATCACTTATGGGCCAACCCGTGAAGTCGAGTCACCGAATGGTTCGTTCACTCCATTCGAGTCCAATCCGAAGCACAAAAGCCAAATACGGCGGACGGTATGACCCGAACACTGGTCGTTAAGACCAACATATTCTGATGTTTGGATCTAATCCACAGATTTATGGTAACTCTTCTTCCGGGCGATGGGATCGGACCTGAAATGATGAAAAACGTCCGAAAAGTGTTTAAGTATTGAATTGATTGTCAAAACATTCATTCACTTAAATCCGTATTTGTATTACCCGTTCCTTCCGGTGCAGAGCGGGTGGTATTCCCGTAGACTTCGAAGAAGTGACTCTAGACTCGACTCACGAGGACTTTGAGAATATGTTCGAAGCGATCACTTCCATCAAACGGAACGGCGCGGCTCTGAAGGGCAATATCGAGACGAGAGAGCACTCGAAGCACTTTCAGTCTCGTAATGTCGAACTGCGTCTGCGGCTCAACCTCTTTGCGAACGTAATCCACTGCCAGTCGCAGCCGGGCGTCCAGACCCGACACAAAGACATCGATATATATCTGATCCGACAGAACACCGAAGGCGAGTACAGCTGTTTAGAGCACGAGTCGGTCACCGGTGTTGTCGAGAGTCTGAAGATAGTGACGCGTCAGAGGACGGAACAGATCGCCAGATATGCCTTTGAGTTCGCGAAGAGGAATAACCGCAAAAAGTTGACGTGTGTTCACAAGTAGGTCCACAACACCTGACTCTTCGCTCTTTGCGTCAAACGTTTGCGAAACTGAGAATCGATTTGTTATTTTAGGGCAAATATAATGAAATTGGCCGACGGGTTGTTCCTCAGTATCTGCACCCAAATGGCCAAAGAGTACCCACAGATTGAGTACAACAACATGATTATCGATAACTGTTCGATGCAGGTGTGGCCGCATTCCCGTGCGATTAGCTTTACGTTTATTTAATTGATTTATTGTTTTCTATTAAACCGATTGACTGACAGTTGGTTTCGAATCCGAATCAATTCGATGTCTTATTGCTGCCCAACCTTTACGGCAATATCTTGACTAATATCATGTGTGGACTGGTTGGTGGGCCGGGTATTGCTTCGGGCGGTAATTATGGCGAAGATTATGCCGTTTTTGAAACGGTTTGTGAATTTGAATCGATTTAAAGTGATTTGAGTTTAAAATTAATCCAAATCTGATGAACCGAAAGGGCACTCGAAATACAGGCAAATCAGTCGCCGGAAAAAACATTGCGAATCCGTTGGCGATGTTTAACGCGAGCGCCGATCTATTGGAGTACTTAGAGCTCGACCATTACGCACAGATACTTCGCGACTCGATATATAATGCCGTAAATGTAGCCAAAGTCCATACGCCAGACCTGGGCGGACAGCACACGACCAAAGATGTCGTGAATTTCATCATTAATGACATCAAAGAGAAAACGCAATTAATGTTTAATTAGAAGCGAAGACTAATATCGAGAAAATAATAATAATTAGGAAAAAGTATTTCGCGTTTCGTTAAACATATACTTAACTCACTTTCGCCGAAATAGAGTTATATTTTTGTTTTTAAATATTATTTATTGTTTTTGGTTTTTAAATGTTGTTATTTGACCTGAAATTGAAATTTTCGGATAATTATTGCGATTTCACTAAAAGCCAGTCATTTAGATGTTAACTAATAATTGAATTAATATTTATTATACTTTAGAATCTCTTAATTAAATTAAAATTAATTTGTTTTGAATTAAAGTTTGAGTTTTGATTGATTGGGTCTAAAGAATATGTTTTAAAGAATATTAATATTAATTCTGTTTAGAATATAAACACTTTTCCCAAACCCTCAATCAGCACATCTCCCCCTCCTATGGAGAAATGGCAACACTTTTCCCAAACCCTCAATCAGCACATCTCCCCCTCCTATGGAGAAATGGCAACACTTTTCCCAAACCCTCAA
>JAQIYC010000534.1:0-13104 GCA_034699545.1 Porobelba spinosa
TTTTTTGTATTCAATTGCAAACGAATGCAAAGTTTGATCTGAAGTCAGGTTTTGATCGAAAAATGGCTTTTCTGTGCTTTTCTATATATTTTTGCATTTTTTGTGGAATTTCTTCTAATTTGAGGTCAATTATTGTTGAGTTGAATTGGTCGCGAGATTCGAAAGAATTTAAAACCAGTTTTACGACAATCACGAGCGCGATATTCAAATCAATTGTTATTTGAATTCTATTTGTTTTTCATTGTAATCTCGTTCATTCACAAATAATAGCGTAATAGCGTAATCAAGGATGCTACAATATGCAATACAATACAATACAATACAATACAATACAATACAATACAGTGTACTATTCTATTATATAATACTCCTCATTTATGTATTAGTGGCTATTCAACACTATTGACTCTACGAATAGTGTATAAACTGTAAAGTATTGGAGTTATTATAGAGGGATGATGCTACTGTGCTATATAGATATACACTAAAGTATGCCACTATTACTGTTACAGTAGGTAAAGTGCAGTATTACGACGGCTATACTGTACAAGAGTTTATCTATATAATATCACTTTGGCTAGAATACTACCGCATATACCGTATAGTATTCTATATATACCGTATTCTCTACCCTTTCGTATGTTTATCACAGGGTTGGCCAAGGGGGGTTGAGGCTCTCCCCCTGAGGAAAAAATTTGCCCTCTAACTCCCCCTGAAATTTTGCTCGAATATAGCATACCCGAATAGCGGTAAAATTGACCTTTAGAAAATTGCCGAATAAAGCTGGCCATTTTTTCAACCATTTTAATTAACGCTAAATTCGGTTTAAATCCAGTTAAATTAACTTAATTTAGGCTTATTTTAGTGTAAACCCGGTTAAATCGGGTTTAAAACCGGTTTTCAAGAACAAAATGGCGGTTTGGCGGGAATCCGCCATCTTGTTTTGAGCTGGACTTCCCTGACCTTGGCCAACCCTGGTTTATCACTTTTATCTCTGCACTAGCTTTTAGTTGACTTTAAGAGCGAATGACAACAATATACGCAATATTGCAATACGCGCAACACTAATAGAACGCAAAATAACGCAAAACATATCAGAATACGTATTATATAGAAATGGCAACAATACTCTACTTCTACTGCTAAGACGTGCGCGCGTTTGCGCCCAATATTGGCCGCAATTTGCTTTTGCGCGTGAATTCAATGCAGAAGTTGTTTTTCAAAGAGATTTCGAAAAGTTGAGTCAAAACGCGAATATTCTGCAACAAATACAATATTCTGCTATTGCTATATACTCTATACGCGTATACTATACACATATATATATATATCTAGACAAACGTATATATATACTATACATCTCTCTATAGACTGTATATAGCGATAGCGCGAGAGAGAGACACAGCGAGAGGTTTTGGAAACAAAATGGCGACAAACGCTGCGAACGCGACGCAATCGGCGGAACCACAAACGCCACAAACGCCACAAAACACGCAATTGGTTACCGTCATCGAGAACGAGGCGGCCGTCAAGACCAAGACCGTGCCGACCAGCCAGTTCGGCGATGTGCGCGTTCACATCCAGGGTGAGTCTAGATGTACATTCATATAGTTGGTTTGGTTGTTGTGGCTGTCGTTGTGCTGTCGTTGTGCTGTCGTCTCTATGTTTACATTCTGTTGTCTGTGCGTCGTCTGCAGGCGAACTCGACGATCACAAAGCGGTGTTCCTCACTGTCCACGACATCGGATCCAACCACAGGTCAGACAATCGCTAACAAAGGATATTCCTCTTCTTACCACTTATTGTTGTGCTGTTGTGGTTGCAGTTCGTGGCAGGACTTCGTGGAGAGCGACGCGAGTAAAGAGACTTAAGAATACTTTTAGAATATTATCAGGATACTTATCAGGATACTTTCTGTTGTTTAGTTGACTTTTGGTTATTTATTCTTATTATTATCATTATTAGCTATTTTGCAGCATTAGTTGATTTATTAAAGCAAAGGAAGCTTTAAAGAGTAGTTCTGTTGCGTTAGTTTAGGCAAATTGGTGCAAAAGTATCTAGATGATAGATGTAAGGGAAGTATCTAGGTGATTCTAACCAAAACCGGATATTTCTCTCTCGTGCGGCGGAAGTGACGGAAATCAGGTCGCGTTCGGTCTTTATTCACGTCGATGTCTGCGGACAAGAAGATGGCGCACAAGACTCGGAGGAATTCCCGACTATTCAACAGATAAGACATTTTGCCACAAGAACCATAATTAGAGATAATAAGCTATTGGTTTGCATTTGATCTGCAATTAGGCGAAGAAGTGATTCGGGAAGTATTGGACGCGCTATCAGTGCCACTAGTGGTCGGTCTGGGCGAGGGCGCGGGCGCCAACATTCTGGCCAGATTCGGGTTGGCGCACCCGACGCGCGTCTTGGGTCTCATTCTCGTGCATCTCGTGTCGACCGAAGTCGGCTTTCTTGAGACACTCAAAGACCGACTCTTCCACCGAAGGAATTCCCAACAAATGTCTGCTTTGGATATCGTGGCGTTGCATAAGGTATATGACCTCCGATAACCTTTGACCTTTCCGACTGACCATTGTCCATTGTGACCTTTGACCTGGCAATCAGATCGGCCAGGCCAATTCACCCGAAACCGAGAATTCGCGCGCATTAATGGATTCATACAAACAAAGAGTTCAGACATTGAACGCTCGGAATCTCCGGAAATACGTCACGCAATACATGAACCGGAAAGAGATCCACGACCTCAAGGAGTTGGATGTCCTTCTGGTCACCGGCGGGAAGAGTCTCTACTGCGCAGGCGTCGAGAGTATCTATTCCAAGTGCAACAAAACCAAGACATCGCTCCTGAAGGCGGATCTCTGCACTGACGTCATCAGGTCTGCCATTCTTTGTCTCTTTGTCTCTATTTGTTTATCACTCAACTGATCCATTCGTTTGCCATCTCTTCAGCGAATGTCCGGAGAAATTGGCGCAAAGTTTGCTTCTATTCGTCAAAGGCTTGGGATTCCTCACGAGTTGTCCGCAAATCGATGGTAAGTAAGAACTGGAGGAATGGATCCAATCTGATCCGAATCTGAAATCTAATGGTAGGCTCGCGACCCGATTCAGCTCTCAAGACATTGGGATCTATTGGCAGAAGACGCACACTCTCTATGGAGGAATACGTAAGCCTTAAGATTAGGATTAGGATTAGGATTAGCCAAAGCTATAGATAATCTATTAGATAAGGGATTAACGGATTAACGGATTATCTCTATGTTTAGGACATTCCTCGAATGCGAAGACTTTCGTTAACCAAATGAAGAATTGACGCAAAGATTGAAAATAAATAAAAATAAATAAAAATAAATAAAAATAAATAAATGTTTTGTTTTTAAAAATTAATTTAAATTTAATTAAAAATTTGTGTTTTTTTTTAATTTTTTTTTTGTTTTTTTCGAAAATTATTTTAATTTTTTGTGAAATTCAGTGAAAAATAAAAAAAATTTTAGAAAAAAAATCGCTTTTTATTGAAAAAACAGACCTTTTGTACGGATTATTCTCTTAGCGTTCCTTCGCTGCTGCCATACCTGCCAGTGCAGACTACCAGTGCAGCGCCGAACAGCAGAATCGGAGTGGATAATGCGAGCTACTTGTGCAGAATGCCATTCCATTCAGGTTTCAACGACAACGAACTCGTTATTCGAATTTGTATTAAAAGTTCGTAAATCGAATCGAAACCCGAATTGAAGGCAAAACCGAAAGACGACGGAAACGAGCGAAAGACGACCGAAAGACGACGGACAGAGACGACACACTCGACGACTCCTTCTCGCTTCACATCCAATGTCTGTCATTGCAATCGATCGTCTCTCTCGTTCTCAACCAAACTCTCAACTAAAGCTCTAAAGCCTAAGAGAAGCGGTTGAGCGCCGACGCCGACGACAGCACAACACGACAGCACTGGCGACGACCAGCAATAGTGGGGAACGGAGAGAGAGGGATGCGAATGGAGTCAAGAGTGTGCTATAGCGAGTGGGGGCGACTGAGGGGGGCAACGGATCGATAGAGTGCGCGCATGCGTTGCCATAGAGTTTGTGTCGGAGAGAGAGCTATAGAGAGAGCACGAGAGAGGGAGAGAGAGGGAGAGAGAGAGCGAATGACAACAATAATAAATATCTTAGAATCGCGAGACTCTGCGCCGACTTTAAGGCAAAAATCGATTTTTCGCTCTTTTCTCGCATTTCTTCTCTCGTCTCGAGATTTTTGGGTTTTTTTATTTGAAATCGCATTTGAATGCATTGTTGACACGAGTTCTCAATATATAGAGAGAGAGCTATAGCTATTGCGTGTGTTTTCGCAACAAATGTTTGGATTTTCGCCAAAATTTCGCCAAAAATAGAATTTGAAGTTTGAGAGCGAGAGAGCGATAGAGAGCGCGAGAGATGATGAGAGTGCGGGACGACAGCGACGACGACTCCGACGACGACTCGTGCGACGCAAGAGACGACGCGTCGACTGATATTCTCGCGCATTCGGAACAACTCGAGAGAGATGGCGAGAGAGAGCAGAGTGGAAGGCGGGGAGAGAGCGAGGAGAGGGTTGGAGAGAGAGAAGGAGTGTCTCTGAGATGCGAAGAGATTGTTGACGAGGAGAGGAGGAGAGGGTTTGGATGGTTTGGATGCGAAGAGAGCGCATGCAGAGGCGATGCCAATAGCAATAATGCTTATGCGTTGGGAAGCGCTCGTGAGTTGTGTCGTCGAGCGAGAAATGGCGACGACATTCAATGGCAACAGATTTGCAAAACGTGACTAATTGTTGAACTCATTGTTGCTTTCATTCATTTATTCTTTTAATTCTATTTAATCTCTTCTCTTCTCTTCGTCTCTCTATTGCCTCTTTGCCTGTCGTTCCGTTCCGTTCGCTTCCGTCGCTGTCGTTGTGCTGTCGTCTGTAGACTCCAATCATGTGAACGACTACTGAATAGAATGCAGAGAAGAGATGCATATATTGCAGAGACAACAGAGACGACAGACCACAACAGCCATTACAACCTCGACAACAGACCGACGCCTCTTCTAGACTCGACAGACCGACAGCAGTTGCGCCAAATCATATCGGGTTTGCATTTATAACTTTATTCCTTTCCGAACATTCATTCGCTAATTAATCTCTTTTTGCAGCCATTGAACCGAAGAAGTACTCGAAGTACTGTTCCAATAGAAGACAATCGCCATCTTGTCGTCGCTCTTCGTATCACAGACTCAAAGCATTGACTCAACTCCTCATGACTTCCAATCTTAAGGCAAAACAATTCAATATTTACTATAAAATCAATTAATTATTAACTGTCTCGACAACAGCGCTCGACGTCTCTCCAAACCGTTGCTGTCGTTCCCGTCGCCGAAGTCATAGACGACACGACGGCAACCCTTCCCCGTCTTCGACGCCGTCCGCGCATTCGACGCTATTATCACTCATTGGACGTCTCGGACGACAACAACGACTGCAATGACAACGAAAGCGATGATAATCAGACCAGACTTGTCGACAACGGCGGCACTGGCGACCGAACCGCTCTCTCGCTCTTTCTCACCGTCTCTCCGTCGAGCCAACTGTTGCCTACCGGTGCCGCTCCGACGCAGAAGCAGCAGAATCGCCACAGCTGTGACGTCACGAATCTGGTGCCAACAATCGGCGCATCGCAGGGTTCGTCTCCTAATGTGAGCCAAACAGCGAATTCGAGACAACAATTGGTTCCGAATTCGCAAATGACGTCAACTTCGCCTTCATTTCCCAAGTATTTGAAAAAGAGATTAAGAGGTAAGACGACAGTCAGCGACGGCCAGACGACGACCGCACGACCACCACTACTACTAACTGTTTTGGTTGTGTTGTCGCCGCACAGGTCCGTACGGAGAGATGTTGGAGTCGATGATGAATACGCGGAACAATTCGGCCGAAGAGTCGGTCGACAACAAACAGAATCTCAGTTTTATTCAGGAATTGTTGAGAGAAACGGAAAAACAGCGCAAAGAGTACGACCGGAACGCGAAAGAGACGACGGGAACGGCTGTCGTCGTCAAAGAGACGCTCGACACGACTGAGCCGACGTCGGCCGAAGAGTTGGCGACGGAAGAGCCGAAAGAGCCGACGACGACATCGATGACGGCGTTGCGACACTTGGTATGTCTACACTTGGGGTTGTGTTAGTGATGGTTGTCGTTAATGGTCTCTAATTGTCTCCTATAGGACACCCGAACCCATATTGTGGGCGAATTATACGAAACGGAAAAGAGTTTTTGCGAAAGACTTCGAGAACTGCAAGAATGCTATGCGAAGCCATTGCACGATCTGCTCGTCATTGACTCGATTTTTATTGAAATAATTTTCGGCAAAATTCCAGAAATTCTTTTAATTCATTCAAAGTTTTTACATCAATTACGTCACAGAATCAAAGTGTGGTCGTCGTCCGAGACGACAGTCGGCGACTTATTCGATATGTTTTCCGAAAAGTCTTGTTTTGACGCATATCTCGCGTTTGTCGACAATTGGTTAGAATCGAAACAAATGATCAAACAGTTGGCCAATAGTAAGTCGCCGAACAATCACTTAATCCAATCAAATCGTATTAATTACTAATTGTGTTGTCGTCTCGTGTCGTCTCGTCTGTCGTCTTCAGCTAAGCCGACGTTCCAGAAGTTCCTATCGGAGGCGTGTCGTCAGAACCAATCGAAGCTCTCATTGGATGAACTCATGATTGCGATTATTCAGAGAATCCCGAGATTTGAGCTATTGTTGAATCGATTGCTGAAAAACACCGCAAAAGAGCACAAAGACTACGCGCTTCTCACCGATGCCTTAAGTATATGACCTCTCGTTGCCCTCTTGGTGACCTCTGACCTCTCATTGTTTGTTTTGATTTTTCAGAGAAAATTCATTCATTAGTTTTATACATAAATCGGGTTAAGAACGAAGTGTCGCGCGAGTCGTCATTGCTGTCGTCGTCTGTCGCCAATCCGTTGGATCAATCCGTCGCCGATCTGACGCAGGTATGTCGTCGCGTGATCTCTCGAATTGATTTGTTTATTTTGATTATCTTCTTCGGCAGTCATCGCTGTCGTTGGAGAGATTGGAATCGATTTGCGATGGATTGCCGACACACGCGCTATCGCTGTCATCGCTGCAAATGATTTGTTTCGTATTAATTCGGAAAAGAGAGAGAATTTTGCTTTTATTCAACAATTTATTAATTATTGTTTCGATAAAAGGAAAGAAAAAATCGGAAAAATTTGAAGAAAACAAATATAAAGTTTTGAATTACTTTTTCATTGAATTTATTGATTTAAATACGAATTCAATTGAAAATTCAATTAACAATTCAAATCAAACCAATAATACGTCGAGTTTCGAGTTCACGAGCGATGAATCCAATAATAATAATAATAATAATTTGAATTCGAATTCATTCGATGTTTTGGAAAAAGATTTACAAATTTTGGCGACAATTCAGACGTCGTTTCTCTCGCGTCTGTCGTCTAATTCGCGACACTTTTTAGATTCAGTTTTTCATGAATTAAATCAAAATATTTCGAAACAAATCCAAGAAATCAAGAATTCGGACAAAAATCTCGAACTTATTATTTTGAATAATACGACGGCGACGACAGGCCACGACACGCCTGCGCCGCCACCGCCGCCGCCGCCCTCGCAGTCGTCGCAAAATTCGATTTTATTGACGTTTTTATCGCAAGAAAAGCGACAGAAATTCGAACAAATGTTTAAAGAATTGAAATTTGAAAAAATTAAAACAAATTCGAAAATAATTCCCGAATTTCTATGTTTTCTACCGATTCGGTAATTATTTCCCGACTTATATATATTTCCCGAAATTATAATAAGTATTTTATTCTTATATTCGCAGCAAAACTCGCGCTGGACTTCAGGTAAACTATTAATTAATTTTAACTATTTTTAACTATTTTTAACTAATTTTAATTAATGACTAACAGTTCACGTGCGCGAGTCCGACGATTGGCACAAATGACGTCTGGATTTGCAATTCTGATGGATTTGTCGGACAAATTAGGTTTAAATTCCTATTAATTAAACAATTAATACGTAATTAATAGATAATTAATCGAAATTTGATTTGATTTCAAGTGTTTTGGCTCTGAATTGGACGACAGGCGCGACGTCGGTAGAGCCGACTGTCGTCTCGTGTAACGGTGTCTGCAATTCACGCATTATTTGTATGACTTGTGTTCCGCAATCACAGCAAATGTCAACGCAGTCGCAGACGCAGACCAGCGAAGAATCCGACGGTAAGTCTTAGCGGACACTTTGCGGCCATTCGGGGATTGTATTTGAATTGCCATTAATTCTATAGTTAGCGATACGAGCGACTGCGGCGACACATCGAGCGACGCTTTGGGCGCAAACAGACGACATACCGACTCAGTGTCGTCGTGTCGGTCGGCGCTCAGTTCGCCGACTGTAAGCACACATTTTGGATATATTTTAGAGATAATTATAAAAGAGTTAAATTGACTTTAATTAACGCAATATTTCTATTTGTTATCTGTTGTGACGTCAGATGTGGTTCGGCACAGACGACAGCTCTGTTCACATCTATTCCTGTTTCGACGCAATTCGGTATTAATTCTAGTATTGGTTGTCATGACAACTCATTTATTATATATTTTTCAATAGAATTAAGAAAAACAAAATAAAAGTCGCTTTAAATGCAAAAGTCGAAGCAATTGCGTGAGAATTCAAACCAAAATATTGTTATTATTTCGACTCTAATTGCAATCGAATTCGGATTCAGATTCTTCTCCGAACGCGTATTCGTCTCTTTAGCCAATCAAAGCGTCGCAATCTTCGAGACGGATCAGCTGACCGGAAGTTGGAATACCGTTCCGATAATTCGCGAACACATGAACTGTTTCCGCTTCTGCGCCGTTCGACAGCACTTGTGGACGTGCGGCCACTCGTCCAATACAATCACTATTAGAGACGCCGATCTGACGCCTGTATGTCGTGCTGTGACGTCACTGTGTATCGCCATTAGACTTATCGCTTATTCTCTTCTCTTATTCTCTTCGCAGCTCTTCGACGACATTGTTGTCGACGCCATTCACTCGACGCCGACGTCGGCCGACGACCAGACGGACGCCATAGAGGCGATGGTTGTCGTCGAGAGCGCGGATCGGCTCTTCGTTTCGACGCATAATTCGCTTTCAATTCATTTGTTCTCATCTTTGGAACCGTTTCAGCATTTGTCGACCATTTCCATTCAGACCACTCTTCATAGAGGTTTCGTATAAGAGATAATATTCAGTTAATCTCTTAATCCATTAATCCTTTAATCCCTGTTTAGCTCTAATCAGTTGCGAAGACATAATACGTCAGCACAAGAGCGCCTGTAAGTCACTAATTCACTATTCATTAAATTTACCGAAAGGTCATTCAACTCTCAATTCATTCAAAAGGTCTTCGCATTTCATCTCTTTTGGCCGTAAAAGTAAATAAAACCCAAAAAGAGATCATTTGTGTCAAAAATATTCTTCTAAACTACTTCTAATATTCTTCTATGTCTTGAGGAGAACGTATGGATCGGGACTTCCGCCGGAATTATATGTATTTTGGATTCAAAACAATTGGAATTAGAAATCGGTATTTAATTCAAGTTTTTAATTCTATTTCTTACGCCATCTATCGGTCGATTCTTACACTAATTATTGAGATTTAGATTTAGCTTTAAAACCAGTTTTTTGACCCAATTTTGGGCTAATTTTTAGCCTTTATTTGCATTCAATTCAATGACATTTCAATTAATTCAAACTCAATATTAAAAACCTATTTATAAAACATATAATTAAAGCCATTGCTCATCCCTGACATTAATTCACACAATCTCATGCTCATCCCTATCCTCTCTACCTGGCCTCCCAGTGCCAAACGGCCATACGGGTCACGTTAGGTTTCTCACATCGATCGACGTCAGCGGTAATCCGAAGACGACGGCGACGGCCGGCGAACGACAGCCGAAGCGGCAATCGCTGGTCATCTCCGGCGGCGACGGAATCGAACTCTACAGACGCGGCTTCGGACTCGGCTCTGGTGGCGCACCGCTGCTGACCCCGGGTGTGGGCGCCGGCACACATCCGCTGGCCAGCGGTCAGTGCGAGAACGGTCGGGAAGACTCGACAAATCATTTGCTTTTGTGGCAAATCAACGAATAATTGATTTTTTGTTTTATTTTCCAAAAAATTATTTAAATTTTTCTAAAAATTGTTAAAAAATATCAAAAAATAAAACAAAAAATTGTAATAAAAGTCAAAAATTTTGTCTAAATTTTAGAGTTTTTTCGAAAACTTTTTATTTTTTAAACAAATTTTTTAATTATTTTTTAAATACAAATAAATTAATGGAAAACGTCGTTCACTTGGACTCGACTGTCGTCTTCTGGTCGTCATCCGTGTCGTCGCTTTCATATTCCAAATCATACGCGTCTTCGCCGTCGTCTTCGTCGCCATTTTGATCCAAATAAAAGTCCGATTCTTCGCAAATGTCCGCAAATTTCAGCTCTTTTTTCGCCGATTCTTCGCTTCGTTTTTCCCGCAAATAATTCGATGCAATCGTCGAATAACTATCGATTCCGTCGGCTCTTCCGTCCGCTATCGCTTCGGCAGCGCCACTACCACTCGCGCTACCAGTGCTGTCGTCGGTAATGCCGAGTCTGGTCTTGAGAGCGTGCAGTCGCTTAAGAAGTGGCGAATAATCGAAAGAATGGTTTGAATGGAATCGCTTTCGATAGAAAAGCAAAGAATTCTTATTCATCAGAGGATTCATTGAAAACGCATTCGACGGCGCAGTCGTGTCTGTCGTCTTGTGGTCGTCGCTGACGGCAGTCGCTGACGGCATTCCGGCCGACGGCGTCGTCTGGAAACAGAGTATGGATTAGAATAGCGAAGAGATAAAGAGTTGTCTTGACTCACGAGAAGTGACTTTGTCTTCATTTCCAACAACTGTTTCTGCAAATCAAACATTTTCGCGAAATCCGTTTTCATCACCGATTGGTCCGAAGATTCGACCGATTCTGCCGATTGCACCGATCCTTCTGCCGGCCCTCCCTTGCCAGCCATTCCCGCCAACAACTCATTCTTCTTCTTGTGCAGCCAATCAGCGTTCTTCGCTTTAATCAACTGTTGATCAATGGTTTCGCTTAAAAAGTGATTTACATTGACATCAGATGACGTCACTATCGCTTCACTCATTCGAAGTTTCTTCACTGAAGAGGAAGTGGCAGAAGAGGATATGGCATCGGAGGATGGATTGGCTTCGGCTTTGGTTTCGCAAATATTGTCTTTATTTTTGTTTTTGTTTTCTTGAATTGCGTTTAAAATCCTTTTTTCGTAAAACGAATAATTGCGTCGAAACGCGTCATTCATTACGTCAATCAGAGCCGACGGCATATCTCTGACGTCATTCTCGTTTGTCTTCGAAACCATATCCAGAACCGCCACTCGAAGAGTCTCGAAACGGATCAGAGACTGCGCGCGCGAACGGAAACGGAAATACACGTTATTTTTCGCGTAATTTATTAATAATTCATTTATTCCTTACGTTATAGTTATCGCTGAGAGCGCTCACATCCGACCGCATCCGCTGTGAAGACATCTTCGGATTGGCTGTTCCGGAGGAATATTTCGGGTCTTTGAATAACTCTCTTCCCGGTTCGTTGTAGTAGGGCTACAGTGAAGACAATGACGTAATTAATGACTTAATAAATATGGAATTGAATGACGTATTGATGACGTAATTCTAACATCGATTACATACCTCTTCATTCATAAGCGATTGAATAGACAGCAGAACTGACGTCAGATTCATAACTGGAGACCCTTTAATGACGTCATAAATTGAATGATTTTTATTACAAATCTGCTAATCATTATCAAACAGTGTTTATGTCAGGAATGTCGGATGGGGGGGAGGGGAGGGGGTGTCATACCTGTCAACCCCCAGGATTCTGAGCTGAAGAGAACCCCTCCTCTATAAATTTTATAAATATTTGTCTTGAATCTAATTGGTGCAAATTGATTGGTTGTAATTGAGTAAAAATATAATTATACTACTATGGCTTCCCCTACCATGACTTGCCCCAGAATTTTGACCAGAATCTATCTTGGCTAACCCCCGCATAATCCCGGCTAACTTGTAAGTGCAGCCACGGTATGGCGTTAATCAATATAAGTTAATAGTTTTGTTTACATTGCGGTCCAGTCCACGTGTTGAGAATAGACAGACAAACGTAACCATTGGCGTAGAGATTCGGGTTGAACCGAACCGACCCGTTGCCCGTTGTCTCCAGTCTCACCCGCGGCGGACGGATTGGATAATCGGCGGGAAAGCGGATCGTGAAGTAGAAGAAGCCGTTCTGGTAAGGCGTGTCCGCCGGGCCTTCGATCAGCGCATGACATAACCCGAGATTGTCTTCGGCCGGCACGCAATGGATGGACGACATGTTTGAACTCTACATTCGGGATCAAATAGAGGTGACAATTGGTGGTAAACGATAAGAGATAATGAGATATAGATTACGTAAAACTCGGTTAAATCGCGACGAATGCGCAGAAGTGTCGTCTTATTGGATATGACTGTCGTCTGACTGTCGTTCCGGACGTTTGCGGCGGAACTCAATTCTAAACCGAAAGCGTTTAGCGAATACTTGAATTTCGGCTTCGCTTTCGGCTTTGACTCGTCTTCAGCCAATTCGGCGGCCATTGGAAGCGTTGGAAGCGTTGGAAGCGATTCCAATTGATTTGAATTCAAATTATTTTCCGATTTATTCGACATTTGGTTTGAAATTAAAAATTATTTATAAAAACACGTGATTAGGCATTGAATGCTTATTTAGACATAAATTACGTCGAAATATAAATTGGGGGCAAAAATAGAATTAAATGTTTGTTTTGGTTTCAAATGTGTTGACGAGTGCGCAGACGCAGTATCAATACGATGGACAGTTCGCAGGCTAACTTATCAGTGAGCTTACGTTCTCTGGTGATTAACAGACAGAATTAACACAATTTTTTGACGTAT
>JAQIYC010000535.1:0-13104 GCA_034699545.1 Porobelba spinosa
TAACATATAATAAAACGCGTATAGATGGAGTACTACTGATAAGGTGGATAATCCTTCGTGGAGACTCCCGATATAATGAGCGGAGTCAAAACATAAAGGAATTTTGATAGTATGTGACCGCGACTACATACACAAGAAGATACTTTTTTAAGCTATGTGGCTCTTAGATTGCAAACATCTATGATAGCAAATATATTTAAATTATATTTAATTTTGTTTAAAATTGTTATTTTGTATAGAATATAATTTAAAATTTATTAATTTCAAACAAAATTATTTTTAATATGTTATTTTGTATACTGTACAATAAACAAATTTTTAATTATTTAAATATTATTTAAATATATTTATTTAAATAATTTAAATGCTTTTGCAATAATAAGATGTTATAATGTTTGCACTCTAAGCGCCACATGGCTTAAACCGGTTTGTGATATTTAAGCGGCCCTCTGCTTGTGTATGTAGTCGCGGTCACATACTATCAAAATTCCTTATGTTTCGATTCCGATAATGAGTAATATTACTCGTGATATTCTCAGCTTCTTGACCAAGGTAGCCAGACTGTCAGGTCAGTTGGTTTAAGTAGTGGTAAATGACTCATTTTTAATCGAATATAACCTAAATTAAAGCTAAATTAATTTAACTGAACTCAAACCGAATTTACGCCATTTTTACATAAGAGGCGGACATATTTTTTAACGATGGGAAAACAACGGTATATCCGAGCAAAATCTCAGTGGGTTATTGACCGCATTATTATCTGTTCTTGACATACATTATCTGAATTTGAATTGATTTGAATTTGAATTTATTAATATTTACCCCAGCATAGCTGATTTTTAGTGAGAGGGCCTGCTTGACAAATATACGATAAGATTAAAAATGGTAAATTAAAATTTATTTTTTCATTGCATTTATTTTTACTCGAAAACTGCCTTTTGTTTAAAATATGAATTCCGAAGCCAAACCCTCCGCACCTGTGAGTTGCAATGAAAGCAATTCTGTATTCCATAGAATGTATGAATATGCTGGGGTATACTTATGGTGTTCTCCATTGCCTGGTCTAAGTGTACGACCAGATGTTGTTTTGGTTATCCGTTTTATTCCTTATGTTTAAGAAATGGTTAATTGAAAGCTTTAAGCAATAAATTGTTAAATGAAAAACTCATTTAAAATATTTATTCGTTTGCAAAACAATAGTCTGAAGAGAAATAGAGATGTGATTCACGGAAAGCCTAATTTGGTCAACATTTCGCATACATTTGATGTTTAAAAATAATAATAGAATAAAATGATTTATGAATATATATTATAATTCTTAGTAAAACAAGAAAGAGCTCATTATTATACAAGAGATGAATGTTTTATTAGTTTTGTTTTCCCAACACAAGAATAACTCATTCGAATGCATACATGAATTTTGCACAATATGTGTCGCACTTTCGCACTAATAAATAACTGAATATTAAAATTAAATTTTCAAACATTAATAATTGTAAAACTAATCTGAATTTGTTTGCATTCTTCCAACCCTTCCTCCCAGTCTCCACCGAAAGGCGCAACAATCCCATACCGTCCTAAGCCTGCAATGCCACCGGTGATATTTGCTGGCGGACAGGCGTATACAATACAAGGACAGTACGCAATCCCGCACCCGGATGTGAGTATCGGTTATTGCTTGACTCAAAACACAATTTGACGTCAATTTCGGTCGTTTGGCCTCTAAGTGCTTCTGCAATGCAATGCTTAACACAAAGCAATGCATGTGTTTATATTAGAGCTGTTTTACATTCAAACCTCTATTCAGTTCAGTTCACAATTCATTAATTGATTTCTTAATTTATTATTCGTTTATTTCTATTATTATTCTAATTATAATAATTATAATTAAGACAATTATACCCAAAGAATATGAAAGATTGAAATTTCAATTAAAGCCTTTAATATAAGTGAAGAAATAATGAAATCCCAATTGCACTGAATACTGCCCATCCCTATCCGTCCCAATACATCAATCTCGTAGTCAATGATTGTATGAAATTGTATGAAATGCTCTAAAATAACATATCGACGAAGTACTAGATTGGGCCCTAAATAGCACATTCAGTCCTATACCCTCCAAATAACTGACAGGGTTTGTGTGATCAACAGTGTCACGGCTTAGTGGAGTTTCCTGCATCGGGGCTGCAGATTGGAAACACCGCTTTTGTAAGTCATTTCTTTAATATCAAACATCTTTCGATTCACTTCTATTGACTCACTGTCCGACGCAGTACTACGTTATGCCACCACCTCTTGCACAGGCAGTGCTGTCTGTCCAGTGCACTGTCTAAACCCGCTTAACCTTCTCCAGCCTCCATAACCAGGAAATACTCCTTCGAAATACGCCGAAACATTCATTTAAATGTTGATCAAATCCTCTTCACACGTCTTCACTCAGACATTCCTCTCTATTCAAACTCCAGTCCAACTCAATCTCAATCCTTTATTTTCTTTCTCATGTATTAGTGCTCCAACTCATGCCAATTCTCGTCTGAGCCGCCAGAGCGGCACAGGCTGTGCGGCAATTGCTGCAGCAGTCGATAGGCGACATGTTATTTCATTTTTTATTCATTAACAAAAATTAAATTCTTTTAATTTGATCCTGAAAAATTTTTTTAGTTTATTATCTAAAAACTCATTAAATATCAAAATTCAATTAAATAAAAGCATAAATTTGAATAAAAGCGCAATTTTACGCCAATTGGGTTTAAACTTTTTTCAATCAAATATAAGTCCAACGATGGGAATGGGAGGGCCGGATGAGATTAGCAAAAAGTTGGAAAACTAATATCTATCACAATCGCATGTCTTTGTATTGTTGTTTGACTTTGTCTTCTACTTATCGTTTGGTTTACAGTAACTAACGTTTGATTTATTGATCGCTTTTTACATGATTTGAATTTCTGATATTAATTCGTTAGCAATGCTTATACTTTCTATTGATTAACTAATGATAATTAAAATGCGGTAAGAATTGGCAATAAGTATTAGTTCTGATTGCAAATGAATTTTGCAAAAAACGAAAATAAATGAATAATTAGAAAACAATAGCTATTTTAGAACAGTTTGCAATGTATTGTATTGTCGATTGAATATAATGCCAATCATTAACCATTAATATCTGAAACGATAACTATTTAAATAATTTGAGAACAGAATCAAATGTAATAAATGCTTAAATTAAAACTCAAACAAAACATTATACTCATTGTTGTCCTCTTTTTCCTCTTCATCTCCTCTACCTATGGCTACTCCACATGAACTATGAATAAACAGCTCACGAAGTTGCATAGACTGGCGTTACAGCATGCCCCTCTCCTTCCCGGGCACAACGTTGGGACCCTCAACCCTCAAGGTATCCCTCGCTTGTTTCGTTGTATCCATTCCTCTAATTCAATCAATTTTGTAATTATTGATTAATTCTGACAACAATTACTAAATTCATTTCCGGCTATTCTTTTCAATCCCTTTTCTCAAACTCTTTCTTTTGGTCCATAAGTCAACTAATTTTTCATAACAAATGAATTTTTGCATTTATTTTGTTTACAAAATGATACCAACACTGGATTTAACGGAATTTCGAAAATTTATAATTAATTAATAGAAAAGCAGTTAAACTAAATTCCAATTGAAATGTTGCTTTTGCTTAGCCCTGGCAACTTTGGCAGCAGCCAATAGTATGGGCCAACCCGGCGCAGCCAATGCTGCCATGGCCACTACAGCCACAGCCACCACCGAGATGAGTATACCCAATGATCTAATCGGGTGTATAATAGGGAAGGGTGGCGCCAAGATTAATGAAATTAGGTAAGTGAGCACTTCATCTGCACCGCCACTCAGTGACCCGACCCGACCCAACAATCCATTGCGTGTTGGCTAATGTGTTGTGATTGTAGGCAACTCTCTGGCGCCACCATTAAAATCTCCAACTCGGAAGAAGGTTCTAAGGATAGAGCGGTCGCCATTTCAGGAACACCTGAGTCTATAAACCTGGCGCAATACCTAATCAATACCAGGTAAGACCAATCCATACTTAGCACTCAATCCAATACAGCTCTACTCCACCGCTCTTTGCCATAACGGCTCTCTACAGCCAATCTATGTCTTAAGTCTCAATCACATGCGTTGCGACAAAAATCTCATTTTCGCTAAAACACTGATCTATAGAATCATAGTTTGAATAGCAGTTAAACTACACTAATATTTCACATTATTTCACATTTTTACTATATTTTAAAATTCTTTTCCATTAAAATTGTCGAATCCATTCACTTTCGAGTTTATGTCTAAATGTTTTGCGAATTCTCTCTACACTTATGCCTCGAATTGAGTTTAGTTTAAGACAAAAGAAATACTGTTTTAATATTTAATTAAAATTTTGATTGAATTTAAAAACGCAAAGCAATGGCTTAAAATTGATACAGTATTGTGAAATTAATTACAAAGGTAAATTATGAATAAATTTAGTGCTGGAGCGTATGGTGAAAATATGATTTTGATAAAAGTGCGAAAATATTGAGTAGAGTTGTGCGCAAAGACTCAGACTCAGAGACCGAGCCATTGATTGTGAACAATACGTTCGGGAGTTATATAATTAGTAGTTTGTGTGGCGTCGCTATAATTAAATACAATGCAGCCATAGCCCAACCAACGCCAACTCTACCTATATTTGTGTGCAATTTATATTAAAATTTGATTATTTATGATTGCAATGACTGCAATGACTTTGAAATGATATCAATTCACTAAAAGTTATTTATTACCGAAAAGGGTTTTTAATAAAATGAACACAAAAATGCATTTCTCTTATAATACAGTATTGTATAGACTCTATAGAGTATTGTTGTTAAACACATTTAGTGCACACAATGTGAGCATTAATTCAATACACGTTGACTGCTATGATATGGAGTGCAAAACAAGACATAATTCTTGTGATAAACCTGTGAACAGACAGTGAGACACGAGAACAGAAAGCCTTGGCTTACGACCAATATTTGGGACGTTGTTGAGGTGTTTGGAGAAGAAGTCCCACTAAATCATCTACTTTTCTAAACTCAACCAACTCGTACTCAAACTCCAACTCCAAGCTAACTGTGCGTCCCATTCGCCCCATTCAATCATTATTCACTCTTTAAACTCTATTAACGTAAATCTTAATCCCGATTCACACAAACAGCTTCTCTTAATCATTATTATTGCAACTCTGGCTGCAAATCGAAATTTAATTTTTTAAATGTGAAAATTTATTGCGGTTTTGCTAAACACTGTTTCTGTTTATTTAACTTATTTTTTATTACAAACAAATACTAAACAAATCGATATATTTTAGTTGAGTTTATCTCTATTTTTCAGTTAAGAAAGAATAAGTTTTGACGAAAGAGTAATAAATCATTTAAACATAAAATTTTTGTCATTTATTTGAGTTTTAGAGCTCAAACATCTTTAAGAATACTTCAAAAAAAAGTTTAAATTATAGTTTTTCTCCATTTATCGATTGATCAGTTTTATAGTTTTATAACGAAAGTAAGAAAAATAGGATTTATAGACAAAATGTGAGAATTGTTATCCGAATTGATTACAAAATTATTGCACAAAGTAGTAGCCATCGATAGATGGACAGATAGATAGATGTTACAATTTTAACCTGGAACAATATACTTGAACTTACACTTTGAATACAAATGCGACCAAACTATTTGCTATTTATATCGTCTTAATATACAGTATATTGAAGTTTAGAAAAATTAAGAAATAATTCAAAACCGCTTCAACTTTTATCAATGAATATCACAATAAAAATTTTCACATTTATTGAAAAATAAATTGATGTTTGGCTTTGTTGTTCACATTGTGCTGTTCCCACACTCGCACATCACACATACCATTGCATTGATCAGACTCTAAGAATTATATTGTTATCAATCCTCTCCTCCATTGCCATCAAATATCAGAGCTTTGTTTCGCAGAGCCATCAGTAGTAGTAAAGCTCATAAAAACTACTTTTAGCTCAACTTTTTTCAGTTCTCCACTGATTTTTTATCTCTTCATTGATTCTTTCCATTCCTATCCTCATCTCTATCTCTATTCACTCTCTCCTGACTCGACCCGATCTCTCCCACTCTCTCCTAAAACTTTTCTCTCTCTTATTGTTGTTATTTCTTATTCTTTGACACAATACTCATTCACTTTTCGTTTCTTATGTTTTCACTTAATCTCTATTTGAGAATCTCATTGCAAAACAACTATATTTTATTCGACAACACATAAAAATAGTGATCAAAACTGAGTAGTTAATCAAAATGCGAATTAATCTCTAGACACCGGTCCAGTGCTGCACTCAAATAATTAATTTTAGTTATCATTTCTATTCCTAATGACTATACATATGCCCAACCATATACAACCATATACTACATACTACATACCGTATGCCATAGCCATGTGCCATATGCGCGGACTAAACCAGAACAAATTTACATTTTTAGTGACCCAAAATCAAAAGCAATCCATTCGTCTTAATTTGTGTTGCACTCAACCACTACTCACACACACTCTCCTCTCTTTGCACCCTATCATTGGTCTAATAAACTCGAATTCATTTATTTTCATTCTTTTATTTATTAATTAAACTAATTTTTAGTCGAATATAATCTTATGCTTTGGCTCTCATTCTTGGCTCAAATGATTATTACCTTTAATTAATCGAAATTTGAATTTTAAGAATTTAACGACAGCTGAAAGTATGTGACAAAACATTAATTGCAATTTTCGCTTCAATGAGGATTAGCTTTAGGTAATAATGAAAGGAAGAGAAGAATGAGATAATTGCTGAGCAGAGCATTGAAAATAGACACTTAAACCATAGTCTATGTCCATAAACGTTGGTTTTGAGCCAAAGCCAGTCGTTTGCCACTACTGTATATCGTATGCCTGTCTCTCCCATTAGTCTTATGGACATTAACTTTGGTTTTAGTCTTTGTTTTCATTAAATTAATATTTTGCCCGAAATTAATGATTGATTACAAACTCTTAAACATTTACTTTGAAGATTCACATTCTTTATTATCTTATTATTTACTTTAAATAAACCAAAAGTCAGATCTGTATAACAGTTTGGAATTATGCCTAAATCCGACATTTGTTATGCTTTCGATGTTTGCATTTTTATCATTTGATAACAATATAGCCCTTAAGACAAATTACAATTTATTTCAAACATTTCGTTTAGCACTAGATTCATGAAAATGAGTTAAAATTTAATTTGATTTATAGATATTTTTGCACAAACTTCCGAACCAATAGTTTCGATTGATTTGCATTGATTGTCGCAATTGCTTCACTGAATGCAATAATTGTTGATATTTTAAAATAATCGAAACGACGATTGAATGCAAGTCAAGTCGAGCCAACTCTCAATCTATTCAATGCTTTCGGTTAAGGCTTTTCTCAATCGAAATATTGTATTCGTGTTCTGTCTTCTAATCCTTAGTTGAATTTGGGCTGAAATAGCAATCATTTATCCCTTTCTTTCTCTTCTCCTTCATATATAGCATGGAATTACACAAGAACCTGACCCTCGACCCATCCTTGTCAGCAAATCCAAACAGTGCGACAATGACCCGCCTCACCTCGACCCCAATGGCAATTCCTTTGACTCAATTGGCTGCTGCAGTTCCCTCGACCACCCTTTCGGGTGCCCTTTTCACAACTCACGACCTCAACAACGTCTTCAACTCTAGAAATATAAAGCCGATGACTACCAAAATCCGAGCGGCGCCGACAGCAACCGGCTGTGTCGAGAACGGCAACAAGAATAAGACAGACCGTAAATTCACGCCCTATTAGTCGATCCGTTTTTTCACTCAATTCAGTGATTATTCGACGAACTGTTCTCTCTATCACTTATATTAAAGTTTACAGCAATTTGAGACTTTGGGACCGATTCTCGCGAATCACTTTCAGATGTATTCTTACAGTAATCAGACATTTGTAACAAATTTGGAGACAATATTGAAATCAATTAATACTTTGAATTGAAGTATATTTTATCAATTAGTGACACGACATGTAATACACAGTCTTTCGGGCCAATCGGGCCCAGAGGACAAACGGCTCACAATCTCTGGCCAACTGTTGTTTCCTTTTATTCAAGTCATAGCCATATAAACAAAACCTATTTTTAATTTTGGTGTCAGAACTGATGCGTTGCTCTAAACTTAATTGTTTTGATTTATCGGATTATATTTCGGTAATTATAGTCACAATTTGAATGATAATATTTGAGATATTTGAGAAAATTTAAGTAAATATTGATTTAATACGTCGTTATATCATACGTCGAGAAAGCAGTCGATAACCGAAAGACGAGACAATTGTTCAGATGATTGTGAGCTATCGAATCCAGTTTTGTGACTAATCTTAAAGATAAGTTGACAACAAGACTGTGATTGTGATTAAATCTAATTTTTAATTGATTATGATTTCTGTGGTCATAGAAAAACTGATTGAATTAATTAAATGCAATTAATTTGAATCGATGTACAAAACAATTTGAATGATTAGAGAATAGTGTGATTTGTTTGTTCGTTATATTTATTATAAAATATAATATCAATTTAGATAAACAATTCATTTTTAAATTTAGTGATGATTTATATTCCTATCTATAGTTTAAACAAAATATTTATTGATATTTATTATTGGAACAAAATATTGATTTATAGATAAATATGATTATAAATAATTTTAAGATAAAGTATTAGACTTTTAGATAAAATATTTGTTGAAATGTCCTAATTTTGATTGGATTGAAGTTTTCCCTTCGTTTATAAAAAGTAATTATTCTTTTTCTCTTTAGTTAATGTTATTTTTGTTAGAGTTGTGTTTATAAAATTCATCTTTTTATTTATGTATAATTTATAAATATATTCAAATCTATTATTTTCTTTTATGGTATAGTTTATAGTAAACGAAACTTAATTAGATTTTTGTTAATTAATGAGAGGAATCTGTTTTCGCTAATTTCAAACATTTAACGGATTTATTCTTTATTTTTTAATTTTATTAATTTATTGTTTTCTTAGAATAATTTTAAACAACTCTTTCTCTAACTCTGTTTCAAATAAATTTAACTCATTTTTAAAGAGAATTTATTTCAGTATTACTCAAAAATAGTTGTCCGATAAAAGAGATCTTAAGCTGATATCAAATATTGATTAAAATTATATCAAATTTTTACATAAATCTAATGAATGGTTTAGTTTTAATGAGAATTTTTGCATAATTTGAAAAATATTAATGAGAATCGAATTTAGATAAAATTCTATATTTGTGTCGATTTATAAATATAAGCGATATTTGGGAAAAATGAGGTTTAAATTGAGAGAAAGAAAACTATTTGTGGTTTGACTAAACATATCAATGAACGCAAATTTCCTTTCATTTAATTTCCGTTTTATTAAACAAGTCGTAGAAATAAATGTAAAATATTTGTAGTAAATGAGCGGCAAATCTATTTATATAATTATAATGTATTAATATTTGGTATGAATTAAAGTATTGAACTATTTATTTAAAGACAAACAAGTATTGAATGCTTTAAACAATTTTCTATTAAGAATCGGTTTCTTGTTATGAATTTCATCTTTTGAATCATAACTGTTAAGCGGACTTACATACGAACTGCCAGTTCCGACAACTCGTATGTTTGAACTAAACTCAATTTTGTTCAATCAAATAGAAACTCAAATTTCTTTTCAATCATTATAAGTAAGTAATAGATATTTATTGAATTTATTGAAACTATTTTTAAGCAAAATTATTCGACATTCATATTATAAATAGGATTTAATAAAAGATAAGTATTTAATTGTTTTAATTTTGACAAAATATGAGTTATCTATGAGTAGCGATTTGCTAGATATTTAGTAAGGGATTCAAATTGATAGAGTATTTATCCCTGCTCGTATATGTGTCCGCTTGACGACCATTACTATTATTCTAAGCCAAGAGTTCTTCTATACTTTAATTACAGTATTGTTTCAAATTTATGTAATTAGTAGTCATTTATTTGTAATTTTTGCTGTAACTCATAATTAATATTAAATATGAATATTATCTTACTTTCAATGATAATTATTATCCATAATTACAATTCACAAATCAAATGCGAATCTCTTTATCAAAATATTCAAATATAATACTAATAAGAAATACAAGTATATACTCGACTTGTTTGGACATAAATTTTAATTTACTTAATGTTTATTGTATGACAACAAAACACAGTATATATATATATATAGGAATGAAATACAAACTAAAATTTCAAATATTGCGATTTACAAGATTGAGAATAACAACATTGTTAAAACTGACATTGCACATCAATCGACTATAAGATTTATTGTCGATAGTATTTTTTGGGTGTATTTATTATTGAAAGTAGATTTGAATCAATTAAAATTTCTAAATGATTAAACTCTTAATGTATGGATTGTTCTATAATTTGAATATTTAAAGACAAATAATAAAGTAATTGAAGAGTATTTGTTCGTTCAATAAGTGATATTAAAATTAATTGATATAATAATCACACAAATTATGTAAAATATGTTTCATATGTTTCAATCCTCTATTTGTGTCAATACTATCTCAAGACATGAAATGAAAAATTGAAATAATAGAGTCGATCAAAAAATTTAATAAAATTGAAAACATTTTGACTTAAGTCTATTCTTTACATCTTTTTATTTTATTCGAGAAAATGAAATTGAAATTGAATTTTGAAAAATGTTTCTCTATTTGAAACTCGTATTCAGATTGAAATTGTTGGGAAACTATATTACGAATACAATTTGATTACATTTTCTTTTTATATAATAATAATAATAATAATATTCGAATATAAAATTAAATGAATTTAATTAAGTTATAGTCGAGAGTAAGAGCTAACTGTTGTATAGAATATGTGTGTTTGAGTGAGTCGTAAATGTGTATTCTCTTGTGTTCGCCTATTCTTATACTCGTCTATCAGTCTGTCGTAAAGTGTCTTCTATTGAGATAGTGGAGAGAGCACTGGTATGCCTGTTGTGCTAATAACGATGTGTTCATTCCTTACAGCATCCAAAATGCTCAACTTCCTCTTTTATGGAAGACTATACCCACGTCTCCTTTAAAGTAGTCCCTCTTAATCTAACCCATGGCTAATGGCTTTTATGCTAATTCGACAAAACAAACACTTAATACAAAGTCAGTTCTGTTGGGTAAGTCATACAAACTTTTGCTTTTTGTTCAAATAATATACATCTAATTCACATTTTATATTAAACTTATTATCATTATTATCAAGCTAATTTAGTCGAATACGATAGCAATTTACAAATCGTTTAATTCCAGTTCTAGTGATCCGTTCATCTCTTCCTCTCTATTGTCGTCAACTCTTCAACTCTTCAGTACTGTTCGAATTGGTTGTGGTTTTAGTTAAACTGGTTTTGCATTTGTTTTGCTGCCAAACAATAACTCAAAATCCGTTTAATCTGTTTGTTATTGATTGGTGTTTAGTATAATAATGAAATAATTTGCAACACTTACCACACCTGAGCTACTGTGCTGTCAAATATGGTTGAGCTGCCAAATGCCGTTCCAAAGCGGCTGATTCATGGACTTGTGGAAGAGCTCGTCTATCTTTTCGCACCTTCTTCTTCGTCTTATTCTTCTTTATATACGACTTAACTGTTATTTTGTAATATAAATAAATATTTAATATAAATATTATTAATACAATTAATACTATTAATACTATTAATACAATTGAAAGCAGTGGACCACAGCTCGTATGATGTGATCAATCAATTAATAAGTTATTAAAACTCAGATCTATTTCGACTGATTGTTTAGAAAGTCAATTCTCAAAAGCATTTTCACCTATACTCGGGAACAACTCTCGGATTTAGTTTAAATGTTTTTCGACTAAATTAATAATTATATTCATTGATTCATTCAAATTCTAGAATAATTAGTAACTTATTTAATGATAATTAGAGATATTTTAGTGCAATAATATTGTTTAGGAATTTCATATCGAGTATAAGACAAAACAAAAACTATTTGAAAAAATATAACAAAATAAAAAACATTATAATATCAAAAACAGGGTTACAGTCGGAGTATAGTTTCGAAAATACTCTATTGAAACCAAAATATTGGTTCGTTTACAATATTATATTTAGGAATGTGTTTAAAAACGTTTGATTCAATTGAAACAATTTATAAATGGAAAGCAAAGCAATAGTTTGTTTCAGAAATAACGGATCATTTCTTACGCAAAAAATATTTTAAACATGTGTTGGATATTATAATTATTTGTCTGTTATATAAAAATAGAAATAATTGGTTTATATATACAATTATAATACTTATACAACATTTTTGGTGTTAATTATATTTTTTGAGTACAGCTATTGTTATTATATATTCTTATTTAACATAAGTTTTTTGTGTCGAGGCAAGATTCTCACAAACAAAAGGATAGAATTTTATATATACATACATTCATATAAATAAATATATAAATTACAAAAAAAATAATTTTTAAAATGTAATTTTTTTGTTTTTATTACTTATTTAAGAATTATCGGCATTTGTTTTATTTTGTTGTAAATTTTGTTGATTTAATTTAATTTTTAGTTTAATTTGTTTATATATTGAGTGAATTTAATATAAATTATAATTGAAATTCTTATTTTATTATTGATACGAATATATGATTTTGATTCAAAGCTTCAGATAATTGAATTGTGATAGCGATTAAAATATCGATGTATTTAATATATGATTAGAGACATATCACCGGGAATTACATATCTATTATATCATTGATTTTTCTTCTCCTTCTCTTATCTCTCTTTACTTCTCTTACAAATCGTATAAATATTGACTAACTTTTAAACAACTAATTGTTGGTTAATGTTGTATACAATTTAGTGAAACTCTCATTACATTAGACGTCGACTTTATATTGAGTTTTTAATTGAATTGTAAAGTTGGCTAATATTTCAT
>JAQIYC010000536.1:0-13103 GCA_034699545.1 Porobelba spinosa
GAGCTTAGTAAAGCGGCTTTTTCTTAATGCAATGCAAGACGTAAATACTTTCTCTAAAAACTTATATCAGTTGTACTACTCTTATGCAAAAAAGGCTAAAAGCCGGCACAAATTTAATGCACAAAAAGGCTCAATCGTTCTCATTCTCCACTGCTCTCAACTGCTATGAACTGCTCTCCGCTCTTCTCTCTTTAAAATCCTGACTCTATGTTATGTTTCAATTCTATTTCATATCAAACTTAGGACTTATTTTCTACTACTCATTGCAAAACTGCATCAATTTTATTGTATAGTATAGTTGTATAGATTTTTTGCCAAATATTTCTTCTCTCTATTACTTAGCCATTAGATTCATGAATATATTTTTGTATATTTTTCCTTTAAATTAAAAATTCTTATTTTATGCGCTTTATTATTCCTAAATCTTTATTTGCATTTTTCTTCTTTATATTTTGTTTTTCTATTGATTCTAATCTAAAACTAATTGCGAATGAGTCGAACGGAGAGCACCTGATAGTGTAAATAAGGCTTAGTTTTTGTTATTATATCTTATATTTATTTATTCAATAGGTGTTATTCAACTGAAACATTGGAAACCATTAACTTTCGATCAAATCAGTGATAACTCTGATGCAACAGTTGGTGATATTTTGGGTGATATCGCTTCGGTGGCAACGCTTCGCATTCGACTCTACAGGTACTACTCATTCATCCACACCATAGAAGACATGCTATACTTGTTTACTAAATATAACACTAAATAATTGAATCATTATTTAAATGTCTTTATTATGATTTCTATTTTTCTTATCCACACATTCCCTCCTAATTGAGAGCAAAGGTTTCGCTTTACATAAGTCTTTGAGAACACGATTATTCACTTTTTGAGTTGAATTAAGCGAACATTAAAACTAAGAGTTATTTAATTATTTAGTATATAATAAACGATTAGTTGAATAACACTTAATTGACGCCAAAACTAATGTGAAATTGTTTTATTATAAAAAACAAAAGTAGTTGTAATGAGTTGTTTGTATAGACTTAATATGCGCTCTTCTATTAGGCCACGTATGAACGCGGCTCATGAGTTAAAGGACAAACTTCTCCAAGTCTTACTGGCGCATTCCTACAGCTTACTGGCCAACTCTGGATGTCCGATCGATCAGGTTAGCGATTCAGCGTTTATTTCTATATTTATATATTATGTGACAAATATTTATAGCTTAACACGACTTAAACGACAAACAATAGGCAGTTAATTGATTGCAATCACTAATGATTTCGTTTTAATGTTTTAATTGATACGACTTTTTCGACTCCAAATCAATTATTCGTAAAACTAAATCTTGTTTTTATTAATCAAAATAAATTGGTTTCAAACAAAAAATACAGTTTCGCCTCTAAATCATATGCTATTAGAGCGGAAAAGTGATGCCATCATAGCCTACAGACACTAACCGTTTACGGAGTCTATACTCACTTTTCAATAGTAATCCAAAAAACGTTTTAAACAACTAATTGTTTTTAAAACCATTCATTGAATATTTACTTTTTCGATTAAATATTTCGATTGATTTCGTATTATATTATACAAAAATAATATTCAAAACTTGAAATCAATTGAAAGACTGGAAGATTCTATTGAAAAAACTTTTGAATCTCTTTTCAATTCATTTTCTGATTGCGAGACCTTTGAAATAAATGATTGTTTGAAATACTATTTTTATCGACAATTTTTAATGGGAATGAAGATTATCTTTATAGTTCAGTCATAAATAGTTTTGCCATATGTATGTGTGCCCACCCTTACCATAATTGCAATTACTGTACCGGCAAATAGCAAGGTAATCTAAGAACTATATTTTACACTTGTATAATACTGTAGAATAGAATATTAATAGAAAGACAAAAGTTGTAAGATACAATATAATGCAATTATTTTATAATTTAGGGGAAATTGATGGGGGTTAAAATTTAAAAAAAAATTGAACATTAAGTTTTGAATTTCCAAAAAAATATGTTGATTTAAAATAATTTTAAAAATCAAACATCAAAGTGAGTTAGTGTAGAAATTTGTATGAATTTAAGGGAAAATATATTTTATTAAATAATAGAAACTATTATAGAAATATAAGTTAATATAGCGCTGACTCAGCCCTTGTGTTAATTCATATAAACGCAACTGAAGTGAAGCGCAACTGAACTACTAATAGGTTTATGTCTAATATGTTTATAGATATAATATTTTAAGCAAAAAGAAGTTCTAATCAAAAAGTAGGCAATAATTAGTTATAGAATATTTGAGATTAAATGTATTTATATCGCAATAGGAATATGAGTTACAATTCATTCATTAGCATAAAATATAACTAATATTTGCAATAAATATATCTAAAAGATGTAAAGCATTGGAAAAGTTTTAAATTCCCAAAAGTAAATATATTCATGTGTTTAGCTCTGAATGCAATGAATACTCTATTCTAATATCATTACTCAGTCTGAAGGCTTAGTGGAAGAGATGATTCCTAATTTGATTCCCGCAAACATATACGACACACAAAACTTAATCTTCATTACTGAGGATTAAAGTCTTGTAGGAATTAAAGATTTCTTTATTCCAGTTGTCTGTGCGCTCTGTCGGTGCGTTTGATGTTTTCATATTAATGAGCTTTCATTTCAAAAATGTGCTGCAATTCTGTGATTAAAAATTTTTTGGTCTAAGTCAGCGCCAGGAGATATACTATCCGAACCGCACAGCACTGCCAGTCCTAACAGCCCTAACAGCCCTCATTCCAAATACCAGTTCACAGTCTCTTCCTTCAGATCTCATTTCTCTCGATTCAATGCAACTCTTTTACGGAATTTTAAATACAATTAATCCTCAGTTTTGAAACGCATTCAATAATTAATGTTATTATTCAATAAAATCTTATTAACGCATAAAAAATGAATAATTGTATAACAAATAAAGTAATACTGTTTGTGATCTACTTGTGCAGCAAATACTGAGCGGTTTGTGTCGCGGAAGAGCCGAACAGGAGATAACTGACGAGACTCGTCGACGCTTCGATCAGTGGTATCTGCAGCAGGTCTTCAACCACTACCGACAGATAGCTATTGCAGCCCAACAGCCCCCACACCCGACCAGTGCGCGTCGCACTCCCACTCATCCCTTACTCATCGATTTGAACGGTGCGAATGGCGAGCATTTGCACCAAAACTTAGGCAACAATGGCTCGAATCACTCGCCCGACAAACACCCGGCGCTGATGACAATCTCCTCGCCCTCTGCTAACCCACAACACCAACACATGACTTCTGTGCGAACACGCATTCGCACCTCATTTGACCCCGAATTAGAACTACCGAAACTGCACCGTTGGTTCTCAGAGAACAGACACCCGTCGCGGGCACAGGTGCAGGAGTACGTCAAAGAACTCAATTCACTCGAGTCGCGCAAAGGCCGGAAGCCGTTGGACATAAACAATGTCGTCTATTGGTTCAAAAACGCCAGAGCGGCGCACAAGAGGGCGGAACTCAAGTTTGTTGGCGACCCATCCGATCCTCGCGACCACCTGACCAATGGTAACAACAGCCCCGGGAAGACCGGCTCTGACACGAGCGGCAAATGCAATGACGACTCGAATAGAAATGGTTCGGCGATTGACGACTACTATAGTCTGGACGAAGACGGAGAGGACTCTTCACATGAGGCCACACAGACTCTGGACCTATCGATGAGACCGACCAAAAGGGCCAGATCTGAGAGTCCGGTCGATAATGACTACATCATAACAGCCCATAAACACGAAGACGACATTCATAGCGATGTTATTTCCAATAATAATATCATTTCGAACGTAAAACCCGAACCAATCGACCGAAACGACGGCTCAAGTGATTGCAGTGACGGCGAAGACTCTGACGAAGAAAAGGAATATTACGACAATATGACGACATTCCAGAACATGAATAGTAATAATAATAGCAATTCGAACAACAACTCAACTCTTCCCGAATCGCCGGACGGCCGACGCATTCGAAGGAGTCGTACGTTCATTGACCCGATGTCTGAGGTATTGATACCGTCTTCTCTCGTTGTCTCTAAACTCAATAACTGAACCAAATGTCTTGTGCTGTGGAACAGGTGCCGCGTTTGGAGCACTGGTTTTCGCAAAACACTCATCCGGCGCACAGCCAGATAGTGCGCTATACCGACGAACTCAACAATTTAGGCTATCGTCAGAAGTTCCCAAAACTGGAGCCGAAGAACATTCAGTTTTGGTTTAAGAACCGAAGGGCTAAATTCAAGCGCAACCTAACGGTGCCGACAAGCCATCACTCGCAGTCATCGGCGCTTAATATCGAGCGCCTCATAAATGCACATTAAATATAAATCGAATAATATTTTAATTTTATATTTAATATAACTCTATTCGAAATGAGAGCCTCTCCTCCTCCTAGTCCTCAATCTTATGTTTTAGCGTTTGTTATATAAATATTATAACTGTTTTTGAAATACTATTATTATCTCTATTAGTAATATAAATATAAATAATTGTAAATACATTTCGATTGGGTTTCGGCAATACTAGTAGTTATGAGTTCTGGGCATTAAAACAATTGACACAAACAGACAAAACAAGTTTACAGTCGAAACATACAGTTATTCGAAATACATAGACAGTGCTGACCAAAACAAACAGTTTTTTGCATTGCATTCCATTTTTGTTGAATCAATATTTATATTAACTAAAGCCTAGTCTTTCCGATCACAACAATCTTGTCTTAAATCGATTCTTAATTTTTATTTACGAATCTGTTCTACAATTTTACTGAACAAGAGATGATTTTCGGAGAATTTGTTTCAAATCTATTTGTTTTGTCAAAAATTAATTCTCCGAATCATCAGATTATAGGCCAAAACAAATTGAATTTTCTTTTTATTTTTTATCTCATTTATTCTTATTTTTAATTTTAATATATATTTAACTTTTAATATAATTTTTACCTAAATTTTACTATAATTTGAAGTTTTATTTTAAAGATTTAAATCTATTTTTAATTATGTTATTTAAAATTATTTTATACAAAAACTTATTGTTTTTAGTAATCAATGAATTAATAGATTAAATCACTTGTTGTGAGGCTTTTGACAAAAAGAGTAATTCATTCGATCATTCAATTAGTGCACTATTTTATATTCGATTCAATTAATGTTATTTCAAATAAACATTCCTTTCAATTATGAATTAAACTGTGAATAAAATATCAAAAAAGTGAACCTTTGCTCTCAAGTCTATTATATTATCAAAACTTATCGATTAATTATTCATTCAATCAATTCAATTACGTTTTACAAATATTTTTCCCAATAATTAATTTTAGGAATAATTTGTTTCAAAAGGAAATTTCTTTAAATTCAAATTCAGACAACTCTACCGACTGTTGGGATATATGAGGAAATTCGAAGTGATTTCAAGTTAATTGGGTTTAGAATATTAGATATGATTTTCGTCTAAAATAACTGGTTTTAAAAATATAGAAAAATTAAATATTTTATGAATTTACGAATGTTTTCAACTAAGAAATAGTTGAGATTTTTATTTACTTTAGGATATTCTGTGCATAGTTTAGCTCTTATTATAGCAATTGATTACGAGATCCACTTTAGGGGTACGAGAGATAAACCAGTGAAGAGTTCTTTGTTTAGTAAATACTTGCGAATCAGATACAGGAAAAATCAAAATCTACTCTTTATTCTATTTATAGTTTCTAAACAAAACAATTGATTAATTGATTAGTAATTGAATTTCGATTAACAAAATTGGAAACAAATCGGTTGTTCGTTAACAGCACTCCGTTTGCAATCACCGAATGGACTCAGAATACGGTTCGCGAAGCAGTTCTCGAACTCTTGCGAGAAGTATCTCAAAGCAAACTTTCAAAGCTCTGCCAAATATCTCAGGTTTGGACAAATAATGCGAACAAATAGTGAGACGTCTTCTCCTAAACTCTAGTCTATTCTGTATTGACAGCCACTTCTCTCGAGTATTGTTAACAACAAATATGAGGGAAAGATCGGCAAAAGAAAGTGCGAACACTTCGCCCAATGGTATTATCAATATCGCAAATCACATTCGAGTGAGTCTTTCACACTATTTCACCCAATTATCACTCGATTAGTGATTGAAACCAATATTTTCAAAACAGAACTGATTTGTTGCTTAATATTTAAAAGATTAGAAATTCTTTTATTTAAACCCAAAATAAATGAATAGATGTTTCGCTAAAAAGGAAATCCTTAGTGACTATACTCTCGACTGACAATAGAGTTAATTAACTTTATTAATGAGATTATTATTTATTGTTATAATTATTCTGGCGTTCAGTTGGCGTCAGTTGTGGTGTTAGGACTCAAAGCCCACAAAAAGAGACAACAGAAGAAAGTAATGAAGAAAAAGGCAGAGATTTGGACACAAGTGGTAGTCAAGTGACTCAAAGCTGCGAAACGAGATTAACATTTCATTCAAACCTCGAAGTGCCTCAACTCAGGCAATGGTTTCGCTCTAATCCAAAACCGTCGGATCGGATGCTTCTCAGATATGCAGAACTTCTCAATCAAAGCTCATTGCGAATGGAAAGGTATGTCTTCTTCGATACAATCGATTCTCTTTTTATCCAATACTTGTGATTGAGATTAAAGTCGATTTAAATTACTATTTATTAGATTTCACAAAAAGTATTTTTAAATTATATCATTTGCTCTTTCACTCAAAACTCGACCGAAAGAGAAATGACACCTTGCTCACTCTAATTATAGTACAATGCTTTAGCAGGCATGAATTTAAATATTAAAAATTAGTTATTGAAAAACATTATATTCTAGTAGATGGATTAAAATTTTAAACTTTAACTGAACAATGTAATATTTTAATATAATTAACCCAATTAGAGAAGCAGGGTGAAGCAATACATTTACAAATTATTTGAAATTACATAAAATCAAAACTAAACAAAACATTGTATAAAAACGTAAATAATTTTACATTTGAATGAAATTAATTAATTAATTGAAAAAATCCTAAACTATTAATCGATGGTTTGGTTTAGAACTAAAGTAACGATAAAATCATTGAAGAATTGGTGGAAAAACGAGAGACAAAGGGAACGGAATTTATTGAAAAAGAAGTCGAAAGAGAAGACAACAAAATGTGAGACTTTGGGTACAAATCAGATGTTGTCTTCGGCTAACACTAGGGCTGACATCGGATTAACCGAAAGCCAACAAAGCAGTGAAGACGAGCCGACGCTTACGATGGCCTTTGCGAGTGATGACACCGAAGATCACATTTTGTGAATAAATTGTTGCAAATTATGTAAACAAGTCTTCGTTTGTATATAAAAATAGTCAATAATTATGGAATGTATTCACAACTCAAATAAAAATCACATTTAGTTTATGACTATTAATATCGAAATCAATATTAGAGAAGATCATAGAAATAGTCCAATCCCTGTCCGATCTCCCAAATCGCTATTCCAGTGCCGAACTCTTGTGCCAATTGAATGCGCTTTTGCAGTGAATACAGTGTCGGATAAAACACTCGATTCCTTCCGGTGCCCGACCTTTAAGTTTTAGTCATTTTAGTAATAATTAAAAACAGAATTTAAAAGTAGTTTTACTTATATTCAAAATAATGTTCGCCTGAGTTCTCGTCCCAAATGATTTTCGGCCGATATTTGTCCAAAATGTCAATATATCTGAAAATATGTTTATAATAAGATATGTTTGAAATTCTTAGAAAACTTATAATGAATTTCTTGAAAGCCTTACTGCGAACCGACGATAGGACCGCCACCGGTGGGCGAGTAGTCGTTGCCTTTAATCAAGTGTTCGAATTGATTATTAGAAAAAGAGTTTAATTTAGTTTACATTCGTTTGAATTAACTGTTAATTTGAAGATTAGTTAAAACGAATGATTGGTTTACCGTAGAAATTGAAGCCAACCAAGAGTTTGCGCCGGATGGGACTGGTAGACTTGGGGGTTACGCTCTTTATGCAGTCTCTAACCCATTTGAATGGACTGTTAGGGCCCGGCCTGTGATTATTGACAAACAATCGAACCATTAATACCTGATTTATTAAATAAGAAAAGAACTGCTCTTTTGTGGAATCGATAATACCTCTGAGGGTTGGAATAGTCGTATGTCATAATACTGAAGCCCTTGACATAAGGGGCGAGTCTTTCCGCGTCCTCTCTCTGAAACGTCCCTTTTCTGCCTCTGTTTTCAATTTAGGTTTTGCCGGACTTTCAGTATTTAATTAAAAGAACGAACAGATATGGAAAGGGAGGAAAGGGAGACTAACCCGTAATAAACAGGCGGCGGAACTGCAACTATTAATTCCATTTTGTTTTTCTTAAAATGTGCGTTAATTTTGGTGAATATTGTCGCCAAATCTCTAAAATCAGAAATTCGAAGAAATTATTATTAAATTATTTCTACAAATGCTTTAGACATTTATTTCTATTACAAGACTTTTGTAAATTTGCCTCAAAATTGTTGATTTGAAGAATTATAATAATTATAACTTATAATCAATTGGTAAAAGAGAGCGAAAGAGTGAGTCTAATAAATTGTGAGAATTTGTGTAAAAATTCAATATTAACTCACGTTCTGTGTTGAGCACCGAATGCGTGCCATAACTCAATTACAAAGCCATCCAATTCCCACTTCTATTAATTAATCGACAAATTCTTAATTCAATATTTTATAAGACATTTACTGTCTATTAAATTTAGGTCAATATGAATAACAATATGAATAAAATTATAGTTATATTAAAATTTTAGAAATATTCAAAAACCACTTTCATTTCATAATTTAAAAGACGATATAATATGAATTGTTATTATTTATTGAACAGAATTAGTTCAATTCAAAACTTCTTTCTTATTATAATCGATATATAAAATATAGAAATTTTGACTTTAAATGATGGGATGAATAACTTACTGTATTTTAATCATTCATTTGTTTAATTAATTATTTTTCAGACAAAACTTCAAGAAATGAACTTCTGTCACGAAAATTAATATCAAGTTTAATTATAAATACATTAACTTAGGTTTTGGATTATTTTATTTTTGAATAAAACAAAACTTTAAACAAATTAGTTTAAGTTACTATTTAATAGTTAATTAATAAGCTATTAACTTTAAATAAATATTTTAGTTGAAATCAATTTGCTTATTTAATAGACAATACAAAAACGTTATAATAGATATATATATATAGCAATTTTATTGATTGTTTAAAAATTTTAAATTGATTGTTTTAAATTTTCCTCAAATATTCATTATTTAACAAATAAATTAATATAGAAAATGCAATACCTTTGCAAACTCACAAAGTTGTCGACCTATAGCCGGTGCAAGTTCTCCATGAGTTCCTAAATATCTATTTAAAAATAAAAATTCAGCAATGTACCGGAACATATCAATATTGAATTGATTTATTTACGTGTACTGTGCGTGAGTCCAGCCCTCAAATATGATTCGGGGCACTGGAGAACGTTAAGCATTAAATCAATTAATTGTAAATAAAACCTAAACTCATAATTGGCTTAATTACCGATTTTAATGTTGGGATTAAGAGTACGAATGGTTTGCATCCATTTGAAGTCAATGTCGTGAATGCCTTCGATTCCAATACTGAGCTCGTCTTCGCCCAACTTCGCCTGAAGCCATACCGGAGCCAAATGAGTGAATTTGTTGGCAAACCGTTTGGCGATGTCATAGCCGTGAGAATTCCACTGAAGATTGTATTGAATATTGAGTTAAATTCAGTTCGAAATCTAATCTCAAGTAATGTCTTACAGGTGTGACGTACGCCAGAACTGTTCCATTGAAGTGACGAACATTAGTTGTCTCTAAATTGTATGCTTTATATTCTCGGAGTATATCTTTGGCTCTGGTGTTGGTCACCACTAAATTCCTATCGACTACCGACTCATTAACGGGTGCTATCGCTTCGATCTGTTTTTCATTTAAGAGCTATTAGCGGAAGACTAAACCGATTATGTAATCGAGAATTACCTTTGATTTAGAGGTACGACTGCTTTTCGATAGAGTGGCCAAACAGTCATTTGTAGTGACAATAATTGTTAGACAATTGATGAGAAGGCACTTGAAGTTCATATTTATGTATTGACTAAAAGACAAAATATTGGATAATATTTAAAACATTTATTTATTTGTTTGTTTGGATTCTAAGCGAAAGTGTATTTCATTGGAATATTAGTTGTTATGAAAAAACAAGTTAACAATAAAAACAATTAAATATTGATTTTGTTATAAAATCTCAATAATTTGTTGTAAGAATATTCTACTCCTGAAATGTGTAACAAATTCTGTTTGGCTTTACTTTTATGCTCTGTTTTGATGAATGCAACAAATTTTAATCAATAAAACATATATTATATTAAACTAGTCCAACTTCCCCGTTCCACCTCCATTTACCTCCTTTCACCTCCACTGCCCCGCTCTTATTTATTTACCAGCTTATCGTCAGTCAACAAAAAAATTAGATGTCTATTCTTCCCAAACAACTGATGTTCGACCACTTCTAAATCTAACCTTGTAAAATGTTTCTTCTATCTCACATAAAGGTGCGACCTAACACTAATGTTGATTTTCAATACATATTTTCAATTATGAGTCATTTAAAGTGAAGCTTCAATCTTCAATCATAGTTACTTTATTATATTAGAAAGATTAGTCCAACTTCCCCGTTCCACCACCTTCCACCTCCATTTACCTCCTCGCACCTCCATGGCCCCGCTCTTATTTATTTACCCGCTATTGTCAGTCAGCAAAAAATTAGATATCTATTCTTCCCAAACAACTTATGTTCAACCGCTTCTAATCTAACCTTGTAAAATGTTTCTGCTATCTCACATATAGGTGTGACAGCACTAATGTTGATTTTCAACTATTTTCAATTATGAGTCATTCAGAGTGAAGCTTCAATCTTCAATCATAGTTACTTTATTATATTAGAAAGATAGAAAAATAACTACTCTCTCCAATAAATCTCCATAAGATAATATTAATTGGATCCAGAGCTAATTTTAAACAAATGCATTAATATTATATATCATTAATTAAATATATATACTTTAGACATTTAAATATTTAGTTTTATTTATATTAATTTGTTTATTAAATTAAACATCATTAAAATATTTAAAAAACAAAATCAAATAGTTTTGTGTAATAAAAAATGTTTTAATAAAATATAAATAAATCTATTTCGACTAAAGTATTTTTAAAAATAATTTTTGTCTGTTTTAAACGCCACTGGCACAAAATACTATTAGGGCAAAATCAGTTAATACAAGTTAAGTGCATTAAAAATATATTAATACCAATTAGAGTGTAATTCTCAGCTAAATTTCGAGACATTACACATTAGTATTGGACTTAGCATTCATTTTATAGATGAGTCGGATATGCAAATAAATATTTTAAACATTTGTTAAAATAATTATTTCAAATATTATCTCAAAAGTATTAAATCAAATTTATATCGAAAATCTTAAATCGAATTTTAGGTCAAAAATGCTATATCAAATTGGTGAAAGGCCATGTATTAAGTGTCGAATTGTAATTAAAGAATCTATTAATGATAATCATATTATGATATATGACTCATTTAATAACAGTTTATATAAAAATTATTCTGAAAAATCTAGTATAATCAATGATTATATAGCTTAAAACGGAATTAAGCCGCTCAGCTAAATTTCCAAATCAACTTTGCATGAAACCACCTTTTCAATGGCTAGACATGATCATGTTTCGGTAACCCTTTACAGGAAACCTCATCAGTGGCCTTCCTACTTGACCCGAACCTCTCGTGCCCACTTCTGACTCAAAAAAAATATATATATTTATATTTATATATTTATATATATATATTTGAGTTTAACTGCAGTGCGATGCAATTGTTAAAAATGAGGCACAAGTAAAAAATATTGAAAATGTTTATTTATTTAACATATTCGATTACACTAGTATACATTGCATACTAATAAAATTAAAAATTATTCTGTTAACTGTAAACAACCTTGAACAAAACGACATTATATTCTTAAATTTCAAACTTAATTTAAAGACAAACTAAATGAGATATTTTAATGCTTTTTTCACTAACACAAACACAAATCAAAGCAGAATTAATAACTGAATACAATATTTATATAAATAATTTTTTTGTGACAGAAAACAGTGCTTAAAAATGTAAACACGAATTTCATAATGTTATACTAATATACCAAATACAATGTGGGGTTTATTTTAAAGTTGTTTTAACCTAGTACAGTTTAATAAAAAAGAAATTTTTGGCAATATTGGTAAAAGACTATTTTATTTAGGAAAAAGTAAAATATTTTACTATGGAGAATTTTGCCAATTAAAAATACAAAAATTGTATATTACGTCGAAAATGATTAGACACTGTTGCTAAAAATTATGTAATAGGTATTATTTACTTATAACTATTTTATGCGCATTATTATATTAAATTTTGTATAAACTGTAAGGAATTGTATGATTTATATCATATGTTATAATGTCTCTAACTTTTAAACTATTATATCTAGATTAGAGTTTTTTGCATATTTTATCACAAATTCATGTAGTTTTATGATGATTAAAATAGATTTTAAAAAATTAATAAATTATAACAATATTTTGAAATCTTCTGAAATATGATCTTTATTCTAAATTAAATATTTAACAAATTAACTTTAATTTTTTATCAGTACAACGCCTTCCACCCTGCTCTTATTTACCCGCTCATCTTCGGTAAAAATTTTGAGGTCTATATTCCTGTAACAACTTATATCAACCTCTTTTACTCTAAAATGTTTACTTCTTTCTGACATGTAGGCGCGAGTAAACACTATTTGAGACAAAAGTTGATTATCAACTCTATTTTAAATTTATTCAAATTTCGTCAATCTTCATTCTTTGTTACTTTATTACCGATACTGAGCTTTATTTTCTCATTTTTAATTATCTCATAAATTTATGCAC
>JAQIYC010000537.1:0-13103 GCA_034699545.1 Porobelba spinosa
AAATTACGTCCATTTTTTGGAAAAATCCCCAAAAAATACACTATTTTCCGGAAAAAACCCTAAAAAATTTGCCGGCCACCTTCGGCGGCCGGCAAAATTTTTAGGGGGGGGGGGTACCTGACTTTTCGCGTCAGGGGGAGGTATTTTGAGAATTTTTTGTCTCTGGGGGGGTATTTTGCCATGACCCCCCCCTTGCACATCCCTAGTTATATAAGATATCACAAAACTATTTAACTTATTAAATTAAAATATACAATTATAAGTACAATATTGAGACAGAACTGTTTTTAATTAAATATATAAAATAAATTGCATTTTGTAAAATTTATAAAATTTATCTTTAAACTTATTAATGATTAATTATTAATATCAAACACATTTGAAGCGATTATATATTTTATATTTAAGAGTTGATACACAGAAATAACCATAAAACTTGTGTACAATTTTCAGTGCAAAATATAATATAATTTTTAAATTTTTAAACCGATGGGGGATTGTTAGGTAAATGGGTACTTCAAAACCCTAAATTACATTATTGTAAACAACTAGTATTTAATTAGGATTTTAAGCGACAATTTCTTTAAATTGTTAAAAATTGAGAAAATTTTGTGTAATATTTGATTTGAAATGGTGGTGGATACCATAGTCTTTAAGGGGAAGGGGTGAAATTCAAATTTTAAAAATCATAGCGATGTTGGATGAGTAGCTATCAAAGTGAGTATTGAAAGTTATAACCCCCTCCCCTCAAGTGTGACCATCTCTTTTTGATACGACACTAACGGAAAGTTTGAGATCGTTTAGATGAGCTCATCCTCTTTGACAGACCATTAAAGTGAATGCGAAGGAAGAGAATATCGACAGATATTATCATAATTTTATAACCATATCATACATCAAACATAAATATTCCGGATTAGAGATTAGAGCGGATTATCATTTATGGCTGTCTTCTAACGGTCTTTCATCTCATAATCATTGCTCACATTCTTGTGTAAGATATCAATGAAGGCTTAAAATACTTTCTGACACTAAAAACTTATATAATATTATATCTAATGTTTTATTTATAGCCATATATAGACAAAAACTAAGCAACATATTAGACATCAATGTATTGATAGTTATATAACTTATATATACTGTATATATGGAATCGGTTTTGCTTTTTCTGTCTTCACTTCATCAGTCGAATAGTCGTGAATCGTATCGAACGTATGTTTAATGCATCGCATAATCCACTAATCGTTTTGTTGTCTATTATTCGTTTGCTTATTATCCCAACAACTCCTCCGCAAACACTCTTTCCGATTGTTATATCTGTCTTCCAGTGTCTGGCCTTCCAAACCATTTATTCATTAAACAAATAAATACACTTAATATTAAACATTTTTATGGCGAACGCCAACAAACAGTTAATTCAATGAAATAATGTATTATTTGAAACAAAAATCGCATTTTTGTGCCAACAATACAAGTGTTGGCGAAAGTTTCAATTGTTTTCAATGAAACTTAAATTGTTTTCCAAATTCATTAAAATTCTCTTCACTTAAATCAAAAACAAATTTAAATCTATTCTTATTTAAGGTTTTCATTCATTAAAGTTATAATAAACTATAAATTAAACAAAAACTATATAATAAAACTGTATTTATAATAATTTTAAATTTATAATTAATGTTAGGAAACGTCAAATATAAGCAATTTTCTTTTTGTTGAACAAAATTATTTTTTGTATATTTTTATCTTTTGGATGAAATTTTCACTCTTAAGGTTACAAAAAGTTTTATAATAAAACAAAACATTTTTTTGTTTTGCGTTGAAAATTAAACGAAAATTAATGATTACTTTTATCCACTCTTTTGTTGCAGTGTTTTCAACAATACTCTGCACTTAATTAATCCATCCTTTTGTTCACCTTTTTCTCTATTCCCGAACATTTTGTTTATGTATTTAATTTATTTTTCGTAGTTTTTTAAATTTTTCAATTCCTAAAAGATTACAAATTATTATTTTTTGTGTATTTTTTAAAAAACATTTGTTTTAAATGTTTGTTCAAATTATTTTCTTATTCAAAAAATGACTATAAAATAAAAAATATACATTTTTCAGCGATTATGCAAAACAAAAATAATTTAAATTTAATCTAAATGTATAAATTGTGTGTATATTTAAATCAATTACAATAAGTTGGGTTAAGACAGGGATCTGTTTAGACTTTGAAATTAAGGAGGGTATGGATAAAAACAGGGATGTCGAAGGGCAAATAAGTCTGTTATCCTCTCCCCCCGAATTGAAAAATTGGCCTCTATCCTCCCAGGATTTTGAGAAACTCAAAATTGGCCCCCCGAAGGCGGCCGGCAAATTTTTTTTGGCTGTTCTGCTAAATTTTACTAAATTTAGGTTAAATTGTGCTAAATTCGGTTTAAACTTAGCTATTTTAGCTTAAATCTAGTCAAAATACAGTTAATTTAGTTTAAATCCAGCTAACAACAGTGTAAAATTAAAGCAATTTTGAACTTTTTTTGGTTATACCCCTGCATATACCCCCCCCCCCCCCATGGATTTTGGTTGAAACTTTAAAAATTATACCACCTATGCTTTTCCAGAATCGACCGACCTTCTACATTCATGGATAAAAGCAACTTGAAAAATTATCGATAAAATACAGTGCAAAGGTTATGATAGAAATGGGCAAAAATATAAGTCTAATTTAAACTTATTTACAACGAGATTTAAATGGGATTTAAACTAAATTTAAACAAATTTAAGCCAATTTAAGCAAAAAATAAGAGTAAAATTTGTCGCCAAAGAGGTAAGTTTTTTTAATACTGGAGAGAGACTATAGGCAAAATTTTAACGAGTTGCCGAGTATAATTTTCCTTCCATATTCTTTTGTAAAACGTTTGTTGTTTAAAATATATTTAATAATTATTTCCATTTTCTTGATTGCAATAGTATTTTATTAATTACTCGAATGGAAAACGCATTGAAATACTAAACTATCAAAACATCTTTTAATTAATCAGAACTGAATGTTATAATTAAATTCTGATATTAAACTCAATTAAAGAATGTATTGTTTTTATTATCTAAAGTAAAGACCCTAATCGGGCCCACTTTTGGCGGCCCGGCCCAGCCCGACATTTTTGGCCCGAAATTTTTTAAAATATTAAAGATGTCCAAATAATTTTTAAATTAATACAAGAATTTAATTGAGAAAATAATAAGAATTACTTTAAAATAAAAAGAAATTAATATAAATAATAAACTATCTTTTTTATTAATATTTTTATAAGTTTTTGCATTTTTCTTGGTTTTTTTACTACTAATTACTCTAATTATATCATAATTGTTTTTCTTAAGAGATTTCAAAAATTAATTTCAATTTTTATCTTGAAAGAGTATTTTAGGTTTATTCTTATTTAATTTTATTTTCGGGCCGAATGTATCCGGCCCGACCCGGCCCGGCCCGGCCCGGCCCGGCCCGGCCCGGCCCGAATTTTTTAGCTGTCGGCCTGTTTAATCTAATGTAGTACTTCATATACCGGTAGAGCAGATAAATGACACAATCGGTTGAAACACTCAAGAGATCTGTATTTGCTATTAGAGTCGACAATGAACTTAACATTTGAGAACAGTCTTCACAACTCTTTCTTTACCCAAACTTTTTCTATTTATTCTTTCACACGAAGAATGATAAAAGAAAAACACATTTGAATTGATTGCAATTTTTTCGATTGTTTCAAAACGAAAGGGCAATCAAAACAATTGTGAGATAAGTAAATACAGAATTACGGAACGAATCACTAAATAAATTGTAATTTAGTATTCGAACAAAGTTTAACGGATTATCACTTTTTTTAAAATATTAATTATTATAGTAAATGTTAACTATTTTTAATATATACAATATAGTATAATATGTATATGTCATCCAGTAGGAATGTTCAAGGTCCGTCAGGTCAGGGGGGTCCAAGGGTAGGAAAATGGCTGACCTTTTCAAATTTTTGCCAGGGGGGGGTCTAGGGTAGGGTTTTTCAAAAAGTCGTTATTTAGCCTAAAACGCGTTTTAAACGATATTTGCTATTTTGCCCCTAAATTGGGGCTAAATTTAACTAAATTTAGTTAATTTAACTGAATTTAAACCCAATTTGGCCATAAATTACGTCATTAAAAAAACCCAAAATTACGTAAATTTTTTGGAAAATTTTTCAAAAAAAATACACTATTTTTCAGAAAAAATTCTTAAAAATTTTATAATTTTAATAAATTATAAAATAATTAAAATTTTTTAGGGGGTACCTGACTTTTCGCGTCTGAGAGGGGTAGTTTGAGTATTTTTTGTCTCTGGGGGGATATTTTGCCATGACCCCCCCTTGCACATCTCTAATATATAAGCATGCCATGACCCCCCCCTTGCACATCCCTAATATATAAGCAGATTTGTAATTTATTAAAATTAATTGAAATATTATTAATAATTTAAAGTTATTAAACTTGATATTTATTTTATGCTAATTTTTGTGCAAATATTAAATTACAAAAAAACTAAATATTTATAATTTGTTAATTAATTACCCTTTGAGTTGAAAGATAGTGTTATTCATTAATTAATTTGAATGACAAGAATAACTTTGAGGCAAAAACTAAAATTAACCAAATTTAGAATTTTATGTTCAAAGCGTAGACGAGGATAAGTTTTTTAATTAAAACCTTCTCTTAATTAATAATCTTTTTTAAATACTTTAAAAATATAAAACAAATAAAAGGAAAAATAATTAAAAATTGCAAAAAAAATCTCTTAAAATATGAATTGAGAAGAAAAAAGCGACACTTCTTTACTGAAATCATTTATTGTATAAAATATATAAATAATAAATTTTAAACAAATTCTTTGATTTTCTAAGACTACACCCAAATATATCTATACAAATAGTTTAAGAAAAATATGTTTTTATTGCTTAATATTTTTAGTACTAATATGTTTATAAAACATTTTCCACTATTTTAAATAATAGACAATTTATTTATTATTATTATTTGTAATTTTACTTTTAATACGTTTTCTTAGAGATAAGCATCGCTTTCGGCTTTACTTTTCATTCTGTTTTCAATTTTAGTTTTTATTCAATGCAATGGAAATGCATTTTAAAATACAGAGAACTTATAAATGGATAGAAATCTAGTATAGAATACAGTATTGGATGAAAAAACCTGACCTCAAGTCTTGCGCTAAGAAGATATGAAGAGAACTATTATTTTTATTTCAAAACTGAAAGAGAGTTTTATATTTTCATTACTCGTTTGGCTCTAAAGTGTGTGAATAGAGAAGGTTTGGAGAAAAGCGAAGTCAAGTGAATGAGTGAATGAGTGACTGACTGAGTGTCGCAATTAATTTTACTACCGATTCGTTGGCTTTAATTAATGCTTTTATTTTCTCTTAAATGTTTGAAAAATTAACTAAACCTTAAATCATAACAACATTTAATTAATATTTTTATTGTTTCCTTTAATTATATATTTTTATCTAAAAATTATATAAATTTAATTAACAAATAATTAACAGATTTTAAAAGTATGCAAAAGATTTCATTGACTTAATGTTAAAATAATGTGTTCTCCTATAACGACAAATGTTTATCCAAACAATCTTTTGACAACAAATCAGAATTAAAGACTAAATTATTGATTAAATAATTATATTTTTTATGATATAACTTATGTGCAAAAAATTCGTTTATAAACTAAAGTTAACTTAAAGTATATTTTGTTAAGTTTTTTGTGAACCACTACTAAAGCAAAATCTCTTATTAATAGAGCATTATATGCAGTATTGACTTATATGTGAATTATTCAAAGTTTTGTTTATAATACTATATATTATATATATATTTCTAATTAGAAAAAACATATTCGAAGAAATCAAATAAATAGAAGATACGAATTCCTAAGTAATTGTGTCGACAATGACTACCAGTGCTGCCGTTGAGAAGAGTTGAGCCGATGTTGTGGTCATGCGTTTGGATCAATGCAAACATTACTTCAATATTATATCACTTCCACTATCTTTGGGACAAATAATCACAACAACAATACAAACGACGACAACCCGACTGTCGGCCAGTGCTTTCACGAGCCAATCCGCACCTGACAAGCATGAGATAGCGGCTGAGCCCAGATTCGGACTAAAAGATAATCGATTAGAAATGACAACTCATTCGCCATTAAATCATACGATTGTTGATAATCACAGCTCTGTTCTCATACTAACGGAAATCAATTCACCGAAAGATAGTTTAAGCGGTTTTACACTTCGCGAAGAACAATGGGTCGCACCAGTGATGGCCCTCTCGTGTCTCAACATGATTGTGATCGCACTCTTTGAAATCTTTGTTATCTACAAGGCGTGCAGGTATGGTATGGCGTGGTATGGCATGGTATGCCACTTATTCCACTTATTCCACTTATGCCACTCTCTCACTAATTTCACCAATGCAACTTAGTTTAGGTCAGCTTAGCTTGCTCAGTTTTCAATTATTTTCATTTAACTTTGGCTTTGATTTTAAGCATATTTCTAATGATAACCAAAAGTTTTTAATTTTATATATTGTTTTGGGTATTTGTTATTTCTGATTTAATTTCTATCTAAAAATAATTAAATTAATTGTTTTTATAATTCAATAGAAAGTTAATTTGAAATTTAATTATATTTTTTACGACAATTATTTTGTCCGTAAATATAAGAAAACATTAATTTTGTTTTAAAGTTTGACCTTTATAAAAACTTAGTTAAAACTGGATTTTAAAAATAATCTTATTTTTATCTCCAAATGCTATCAGTTTTTATATTTAAAACTTTTGTTTTTGAAAATTTAAATTAATTCTATTAAAAAAAATACAAAAATCTTATTTCGAGTAAAAAAGTATTAAATTATTCATTTGTTTAGATTTGAATCAATTTATACGCGATATTTCAGTCGAGAAGAGTAGGAGAGAAGTAACTGAACTCTAAGAACAGTTTATTTATTGAATTATACGAATGTAAGGAAACAAAAAAACAAAAATCCGATAAAAAGCGAGAAAAGCGTTTTATCATTGAATGAATAATTAAAAGACAGTTATATTACGAGAGATCACAGATATATCGGAACTATAACTTACATAAAGTAGAGAAAGAGTAGAAATAAATAAATAAAATAAAAGTAAAACAAAAAACTCATATCAGATATAAAATGATATATTGGGAGAAATGGCTAAAAATTATTGAAAAATAAGAAACAAAAACAAATGTAATAAATGAATGAAAGTTTGAAATATTTATTACTATTTCTCAAAAATCAATAAACTTTTTCATATTCATTGATTGATTAACTGTGGTCTGTGTGCAACCCATAGGACGTCGCCATCGCGCCGGCACCTATTCCTGGGCCAAATGCTTCTGTTGGGTCTATTCCTGTCGTCAGCGCTGGGCATAGCGTTTGTGCCAAACCCCAGTTGGATCTCCTGTACGCTAATCCGGGCCGGACTCGGCATTTGTTACAGTCTAGTGTTCGCGACATTGCTGGTGAAGACAGTGTTTCTGCTGTCCCTGCACTCAGGCATATACCTTCCGGCCTCCTATCAGGCGCTGCTCCTCTTCTTCATAATAGCGACGCAAATCGCAATCGACGGCCAATGGCTTCTCCATCACTCCTCCAATACTGTCATCGATTATGTCGATGCGTTCGGTGTTCTCGTCTACAAATGTGATCACAATATTAGTTCACTTTTATTGTCATTAATTTATGACATGTTTCTCATTGGTATGTACTCTAACTCTAACAATCAATTATTGGTCGTTAACACAAATCAATTATTTCAAACTTATTTCAACTTTTAATCAAATTTATGTTATAATCAAATGCGGATATACTGTAAACGGAATAAGAATTTATAAATTGTAGAAATTTTAAGATAAAAATAATTAAATTATCATGTACAATTTATAAGTTTTATACACTGTATAATAATTTTAGCATATTAAGCATCATTGTAAATTGTTAAATTATTATATTCACTAAATAATTTACATTTTAAAAGGTTTAATAAGAACTATAGTTTTAAGTTAATCAAATCAATGTTAAAATAATATATCTGGTTTAAAATACTTTAATAACATAAATAGATAAAAAATCAAAATACTGCATATCTTATCTCTAGAATGTTAAAAAATTTAATGTAATAGATAATACTTGTATAATCTGCGTTGCGATAGGCATTCTAATTTGCACAGTAATTAGCAAGTTCCTATTTTGCATAGAAATTGTGATTAAAAAAATAATAATAAATAGTTTTTATTATAATATTTTTAAAACATATTTCAAAATAGAAGAAATGAATTTGTTTTTCATAAATTGAAAATTCGGTAATTTCCACAAGGCTTTTTATTATTATTTTAATTTATTTATTTTAAAATAGTTAAATTAAATTTAAAATTATTACAATTTAACTTGTTACTGTATTAAGTTTACAATATATCCGCATTTGATGTAACAAATTGATTGGTTTTATACTGTATAAAAATCATTGAATTAAGCGTTAATTGCGAATAACCTTCAAATGTTAAAAGGATTGCTTTAAATAGATTCTCATTAAATGCTTTTTCAGATGAAATCATCTTTTTTATTGTTTTAGTCATGAAATATAAATTTTGTTCAGTTATTGAGTTAATTAAAGATTTGAATAAAGCCTAACATTCATTACATCAGTTAAGACAATAAGACATGCGATTCAAAGACAACTCCTTTTAAACGAGAATTTCTAGAGAAATGAATCGTTTTTATGAAAGTAATAATTGGATAAAACTTGCACTTTATTTGTTGGGAGAGTCACGATAAGCAAGGTTATATTAATCAAAAATAGCACTCAATCTAAAACTTATTCTTTTTAGAAATATTTTGATTAACGAAATTCAAAATATATTTTATATAATATTATTTTGAAATATAAATTCTGCAAAAATAGTTAATTTTATTAAATTATATTTTGAAAACAAAATTAAAAAACAAATTTCAAACTAATGGCACAAACAGTATAATCGCCTAATTGTCTATCGAAGGTCTGGTGTCGTGTTTGTCGCTTCGGGCCAAAGGTCACCGGGAGAATCACGGAGAAGCCATGTTTATAGCCATTACAATCATCACATCAATAGTTCTGTGGTGTGTATGGATCGGCGGATCGCTGACCAGTTCCAGCCATTATAGGGATGCCTTTCTGGCGCTGGGAGTCGTAGGAAACGCCACTCTGGTCTTCCTCATTATGTTTCTGCCCAAAGGCAGGCAATTGGCGGCAATGGGTCGGGAGGGCATGAGTGGCGACGACAGGGATCAGCTATCGTCACCGTCTTCGCCCTCCATCTACACCCCGAGCTTTCTGCACATAAAGCCCAGCCATTTGATACCACTGACCAAAACCAATGGCAATCTATACAAACAATTCGGACAAACGAATAATTGCAATAGTGTTCACAACAACAATAATAACACTCAGAATGCAAATCATTATTCGCATCACTCCATCAAGTCTATCAATAATGGTTAGTTCACTTTATCCAACTGTTTATACCTATCTATTAGGGATACGCAAGATCGCTAGCTCAAAGAGGGGATCAGGTTGGGTATACTCTAAAAGTGTACTGGTGTAATTGAGGCTATTTTTGATTGCCAAAACGTTATTTTTATTTGCAAAAAAAAATAATAATTGCTGCCCATCGGAGCCTTAAAAATTGCCCCGAAAAACTTTTAAAAGAAAAATTTACCTCGGCCGCGTTCTCAGTAAGGGGGAGTAATATTTAAATTTAAAAACTTAAAGGGCAATGGGCTAATTCCCCCTTGCGCATCCTTACTACAGTGTTTATAACGAATAAAAGTAATGCAATTTAAGCAAAACCCTCTTTAGTCACATTGATTGTATTGACTAAAGAAGAAATTTGCTTAAATTGCATTACTTATATTTGGTACATTCACTGTACCATATGTGTCTTTGGCTGATAAAATAAACCCCTGGACCAAATTGCAAATGCCGCCCAGATTACACAAATTATCGTACACTGTTTTAGCAGGCATAAGTTTAAATATTAAAATATTGTTATTGAAAAACATATTTTAGCAGGAATGTGGGTAGTCGACGAAGTTAGGGCGGTCTTGCAGGGGGTTTAGCCTAAAAAATTTTGGTCAAAATTCTGGGGGTCATGGTAAGGGTTGGCGAGAATATAGGTCTAATTTTCACTTAATTACAACTGGATTTAAACCGGATTTAAACTGGATTTAGGTAAATTAACTAGATTTAAACTAGATTAACACTAAATTTAGCTAATTTAACTGGATTTAAATCAAATTAAGCATCAATTTAGGGCCGAAAACTCAAAAAATTTGCCGACCGCGTTTGCTGCGGTTCAAAAATCCTGGGAGCGTTAGAGGCAAAATTTTTAATCTTGAGGGGGTGGTTGACCCCCCCCCCCCATCCGACATTCCTGATATTTTAGCCAATGGATTAAAAATTTTAAACTAACTTAAAAAAGTAATATTAATGGATATTAGCAAGTTTATCCAATTATGGAATCAGGGCAAAATATTATATTTACAAAGTATTTAAAGGTTATATTGTATAAAAAAGTAAATTAATAATTTTACACTTGGTTGTAATTATTTAATTCTTTAAAAAATTATACATGTGATTTTAACCGGAACGCTTTAAAGTTTAATGAAAAAACACACATATATTTTTTAATTTTTTTATTACAAATAAATTGCATCCATTACAAAATATAACAATAACTGAATTCTGTTATTTGTATATAAAATTAAATTTTATAATGAATTAATATTTCTATATTTAATCTGCGCTCAGATTTAAGGAATAAGCCGTCAATTCTTTGTTTGATATATTGCTTGTCTTTAACTCTAATCATTTGAATTACAAATTGTGAAAAGTTTGAGTGAAAACTTGAAAACTTTAATTTTGTTTTTTGGTTTCAACACAAAAATTGATTTTACTTTAAATAAAGAGAAAGAGTTATTTGATAAATAGAAATATAAGTTATGCACAATTTAAGCAAATTATATGCTATAATCATTATTTTTGATTACATACCATCACTAAAGTGGAGGCAATAAAGAAGTTAAATGTAAATTAGATTTCTGACAGACTTATGGCTTAAGAGGTTATATCTATTGACCGAAGTATAAGTGTCTTAATATTGAAAATAATTGGCTAAAAATATAATCAATTTTATTTTCTATAATAATTTATAAAACAGAAAATAAATGATCTGAAAACCCGAAAATTATATGAAATGTACTAAAAATATGCTATACTTTTTGAAATGATTAATGATTTTTATTTGTATTCTCTATAACGCGTAAAGTTGCATAAATTGATGACATTCTGATTGGTTTTTTATTATTGGGTAAAACCAAAAATATTTTAATATCTACAGTAAAACCATATTTTTTATACAATAATAAATATTTTTTCTAAAAAAAAGAAAATTTTTAACAAATATTTATTGTTTAATTAAATTTTAATACGCAATCCTTTAAAGCTATTCATCATTTTAAGAATATTTATCTCTCATCTAATCATTTATTATTGCAATATATCTAATAATTAACAGTTTATTAATTTTTAAAAATAAATTCTGAAAATGCATTTTTAAAGAAACAAAAATTCCAATCAAATTCATTAGCGATTTTTGACTTTTAATTTAGTCGTGATTTTTCGCTAATCATATTATTCTTAAATGAATGCAAAGTCATTGACTTTTCTATTGTTAAACTATTTTGTAGTCAGTTATCAAAAGACAAAATAAGTTTTAAATATATTTTTGATAATAAATAAAATTATAAATTAATTTTTTTTATAACTTATTAATTTTATTATTTAATTATCAATATATTTAATTTAAAAATATATTTATTTTGATACATTTAATTTAAACTAGTAATTACCAAAACACAAAACCAAATTGACTAAACTTTTAGTAATGTTTGAGTGAAGAATATGGCACAGGAATGGACAAACACTTGAGAATACATAAGTTTTGAATGCAATACAACCTCAAAATTTTACACCAACTGTATTCTATTAATGTTACAATTTACAACCAAAATTAATATCTTTTAAAATTATAATAGATTAGGCTGTTTAAGTATCAAATAATTTAATTAAGGAAATAAAATTTTTGAATAAAACAACTTGTTTTAACAAATCAAGAATTAAACATAGAGTTTATTTTTAGATATAAATAATATTCAAATTAAAGAAATAATTTAAGCCAAACTAAATTAATTAATTGTCTTTTCCTTAATTTAAAATTAGAAAGAATTTAGTGTAAAAAATCAAAGCATAGGTGAATAGCATTGAAAGCCCTGGAGAGAGCGTTGGGGCGAATGAGCCGAAGAGTCTCTTTTGCCGCTCCAATCAATTCGCATATATTTGTGATCAGATCTACTCTAATCTCTTTGAGAAATCTTTGCATTGTTTTACGCGACGATAGAAAACAATTTGCAATTTAATTGCATTTTTATTAAATTCAAAAAGGATTTGCAAATTCTCTTTCATCTCTTTCTTGTTTCTCTTTTCCCATCCATTCCCTCCCTTTCCTCCCTTTCCCTATCTCATCTGCAATTGCAATAATCGCTTCATTTTTCATAATCTCTTTTTATATGAATATTTTTGATGTTTGTATTATATAAAACACATTAATATTAAGCCTAATATTTGTCGGCATTTCGAGAAAATGAGAAAACATTAGCTATTCTTTAGATTACATTCTCTTTGTTTACGCTTTGTATGGCTTTTGATGTAAATTATATCGAAAATCATAATTACGTGATATTAATACTGTAAACACATTTAGTCCTCTTTTCTCTCTTTTTTGTTCAAATATACTAATAATGAATGTTAATATAAATCACCAAGATTACTCCAATCATTTATTTTTAGGCATACTTTATATAAATTGTGTCTTTTTATTGTTATATTTAAAGTAATGATACTTTTTAATTCATACTAATTAATACTAAACTCATATTTTTTTGTTTAAGATTTTATTATTTTTG